>KV908477.1:357670-360170 GCA_002005505.1 Botryococcus braunii | reverse complement strand
TTGTTGTTATTCATTGAGTGTCCGTGCGTGCGTGCGTGTGTGCAAGGCAAGCGTGTACATGTGCATGTTATTCGTTGAGTGTCCGCTCCTGCGTGCGGTGCAAGCATGTATATGTGCATGTTTTGTGTGTATGTGTGGGGGGGGGGGGTCGGGTGGCTACCTAAAAACCCACCCACGCACCCACACAGACACACACAGGGAGTGAGTGCGGGAGGAAGGGAGGAAGGGAGGAGGGAGGGAGTGAGGGAGGCAGGGCGGGAGTGAGGGAGGAAGGGAAGGAGGGTGGGTGGGTGTGTGTGTGCATGCGCGCGTGCTTAAGACCTTCTCCTTCCCAATAGTTGAAGTAAGCATGTCCCCGCCCGATGAACTTCACACCCTCAGCAAGAAAACCTTCAAAAGCCCCTGCCGGTGAACTTCACATCCCAGCCAGCAAAACAGCGTTGCATCCCACAGCCGAAGCTGTACACAGGCCAGAAGGGACACCTTCCCCTTCACATCCAGCCAGAGAGATCGTCACTCTCCAGAAGCGCACTCTACCTGCCTCTGAAGTTTTCTCACTTTCCAGCTTGAGTGCACTGTCCACCGTAAGTGGTGTGAGTGATGATAGCCTACCAATCTGCAATCAATGATGCTGCTACTAATCCTCTCCTACTGCTGCTGCTATTGCTGCTGCTGCTACTACTGCATCATGAAATCAGCACTGCCATCACCAAGAGCAGTACTGACTTGAGTTGCAGTCCACCAAAACACAACAGTCGCCAACAACAGCAATATCGTACCACAACCACCAACAGCACTTTCATACCAAGAGCAGTCCTAGTACGATCAAGAGCGAAACTACCTTCATGTTCAGCAGTATTACAACCAAGAGGACTACTGCTGATACTACTACCAAGGGCAGTACTACTATTAAATAGAGGGCAGTACGGCCTGCTGCCACTAAGAGCAGTACTCCCGGCAGGCAGTACTGCTACCAAGAAACAACACTACCAACAACCAAGAAGGGTAAAAAATACGATGTCCCTCACAATTAAATCTGAGAAGGGTACTAACACTGCCAAAGAAAAGCAATAATATCATCAGGAACACAAGCACTGCTACCACGAGCATCTCTACTCCATGATGCAAGGGAGTTGCAGTGCTTACTTCACACCAACTGCCGTACGAGCTTGTAAGACCAGACTGGCACTACCCAGAGTAGTGAAACTTTAATTACTACTTAGCAATACGTGTCAATTGTGCATGACCGGGAACATCCAGAGGAAAAGGTAAGCAGCACTAACAAGAGCAGTGCTACTACCAGAGGAGTACTACGCAGCAGCGCAAAAGTATCGCTGCGGCGTCTAATACAAAGAACAGTGCTTGTAGCCTTGCTGCCAACCAGCCAGTTGTTATGAAACAGTATTTCTACAACTAAAACCAATAATGCTACTACCACTGCCACCTCTACTGCTTCGCCTGCTGTTGGCAATGTTGCGCAGCGTTGAGAAGGGGCGACGTGCCTGTGAGGGAGTCCCGCTTGTGAAAGATCTCAAAGGAGCCAAAGCGCAAAAAGGAGGGGGCAATTCGCAGTACAACGCTGCAGCGCTCCTGTACCGGCTCCCCGCGGTACAAAGGGTCCCGTACCACCCGCGTGTCCGACGTTATGACTGCTCCCGCTCTTGTTGTCGGGATCCCCTGTTCCCACACTCAATTCCTTTTAACTTTTTCATTGCTGGGTTAGAATGGCACACAAAACTCAAATGGAAACTTTGCCTCGCATACACTCACCAACAATGCGCTGGATTTCTGTTTTGGGGTTGGGGGTGGGGGGGGGGTGCCAATATTACTGACCAGGTAGGAAACCCCTGCCGCAGCCTTTCGCCTCCAACCTTCCAGCCGCTTCTCTCTCTCCGTTCCCCTTCTCTACCCTCCCCCCCCCTTCTCCGCTCACCCTCCCTGCCCCACTCCCCCCACCTCTCTCCCCTCCCTTCCTCCCTTTGTCCCTGTGTGTGTGTGTGTGTGTGTGTGTGTGTGTGTGTGTGTGTGTGTGTGTGTGTGTGTGTGTGTGGGCGTGCGTGCGCGTGTGCGTGTTGCTCATCGTCTCGCACACGCATACGTGCACTCCCGGCCCCTCCCCTCTCTAAACACAGTGTTTGCATATATGCACGAGGATCCATACGTGTGTGTGTGTGTGTGTGTGTGTGTGTGTGTGTGTGTGTGTGCGCGCGCGCGCGCACGCGCACATGAGCGACCAATCTCGGCCTCCAGGCACAGGAGGGGACCAGGGGGATCCCCCGCGGGGGGGGGGGCGCGCTGACCAGGTGGAAGAGGGCCTCGGAGGCCAGGAATTCGCGGATGCTGGAGCGCAGTACTTTCCGGCCATCTGCAGCGCGGGAGAAGGGGGTCGTGCCCCCCCCCTTCACTTGCAACTCCCATCTCTCCCCCCGCCTGTTCACCACCTGCCACCCGCCCCCCACATCCTCATCAATACAAACAGCCTGCCCCCACTTTCCCCCCG
>KV908477.1:345170-352670 GCA_002005505.1 Botryococcus braunii | reverse complement strand
TGAATGCAGAACTTTGGACAATTCAAGGCGCCTTCTGCAGGATTCAACTGAGTAGTATGAGCCGCTAATGTCCCCTCTTGGGAATCACAGTCTTCACTCATAAACAGCGAGTAACATCTTCGAATCGTGGATTGCAAACCAGAATT
This sequence comes from Botryococcus braunii, assembly GCA_002005505.1. Taxonomy (NCBI): domain Eukaryota; kingdom Viridiplantae; phylum Chlorophyta; class Trebouxiophyceae; genus Botryococcus; species Botryococcus braunii. The sequence continues at coordinate 352,524 of KV908477.1, read as the reverse complement.
TGGGAAGCGCACATGCCGGTGAGCGGTAGCAGGGAGCATCACCCTTGCTGGCTGGAGAGCTATGAATGGTGGTCACGTGGGCTGAACTCTCCATACTGCCTCCAGGGGCCCCACATGGGAGGAGGATGGGTTTGATGGTATCGTTATACAACAATCAGCTTTCCCTTACAAATGCTTTTCTCAATTTCGGTTGCTGTCTGTTCATGGGGGCAGGGACCAAAATCCCGCAAGCTCTCTCCACAATGTCTTGGGCGCCCCGACAAGACATTGTGTTAACGATGGGACCTTCCTCCCCCACCACTGTCGATCGTTTGCGTGAGTATACCACCCGTCCCTCCACTTCGAATGGACCCTTCGTCTCTCCATATGCCTGCTCACGTTGGGTGTTGCCAAACTCTGGCTTGGGTGCATCGCCTTACACATGAGCTACGTGGCCACTCTGGGACCATTAGTGTGATGGTGGCCCCTGCTCGTGACGAAAGAAAAGAGGGATCTAAGACCTTGGACACCGCCCCTCTTGCTCCCTCCCATCCCTAGAGGAGCTTGTGTGGAAGCAGCTGCCTCCTCCTTTCTTCCTCCTCCTCCTCCTCCTCCTCCCCCCCCCCCCCCCGGCTCCTCCTCCTCGTTTTTCAAGAGCCTGCTCCAACTTGGAAGCGTAACCCCCAGAAGGCACGGAAACCCGGTGCAACAAGTCAGTCAGCCCCTGCACGGATGTGAATGTGTTTGCAGTGATAATGAATTTTCAGGGCAAACAGCTTTGTCCCTCCCTTGCCGAACGTCGGTCGTCACTACAAGATGTCGATTATGCATGGGAGTGCTGCGTAGATAACGTCTGTCATGAAGAATGTGCATCGTGTCTTTAGGAATAAGTGCCACCGCTACGCAATTGTGGGCGATTAGTTTGTGGGCCTTCTGTTTCAAAAAGTTGGTGTCTGCAGCACGTGAAAGGTGGCCCACGGAACACTCCAAGTAGAAGGAACGAGCAACAGACTGAAGAAGAAATCTACAGAAAAGACGATCGAAAACGCTCGTTCTTAGCCTACCACCTTGCCTTGAAGCCTTGGGCCGTGGGGCCTTGAAGCAACCATAGAAGTTTCACTCCCTTGTAAAGAATTGTGATGTGGCGCTCTTTACGGATACTGCCCCAAAACGTTGCTCGTCCAACGACAAAACCCAACTGTTCACAGGCAGAAACTTTTGCCAAGAGAGACGTACAAGGTTGGACCAAGGAAGAAAGCAAGGCGAGGCAGCGGTTTTTTCCAAACAGAGGTTTCTGCCACTGCAAGTATGGTCCCAGCAACGGGTACCGTTGGCTCAGGGTACAGCACTGAACACGTGGCCACAGGGTTGTCACATCCCAGGGTCGTTTTTAGCTTCGCACTCCTGGTAACAAAGCTTGAGCATTGGGCGAGGCAGAGCAGCGGCTCGAGGTGCATGAAGCAAGAGTTTTGCCTATACGTCATGTTTTATACTTCGCTGACATTGTATTGCGTAATGCCAAGAATGTCTAATGTAATGAATGAAGTCTGCGTTTGGGTTTGGTAGCATTTGCTTGGAGCGTGACGGATGTGAAGCAGTGGCAGAATGCATATGAAGCCCCCAACACATGTCCGGCAGATGGGAACTGTACGTGCGGTGCCGGGCAGCCATACAGAACTTTGCAGTACAATAGCACATTGTACAACTGCTCAGTGTCGACCAATGTGTATGCCGCCAGTATGTCCCTGCAGGCAAGTCTCGTCCAGATAGTGCTCCCCATTTTGCAAAATGGGAAGCACGGGAGGGCACGAACAACATTTTAATTGTGAGGGAATGCATGCAAGGAGCTAGGCGGCTGCACCCAATTTGCGTTTTTATGTGTACGGACGCTGAAATGTCTGTATTTTGTGTACCCCTCTCGCCTGCCCTCGCGTGTGCTCGCGCTCCGCCCACTCTCCCCTGCTCCCTCTCTCCCCCCCCCTCTCTCTCGCTCTCTTTCTCTCTCTCTCTCTCTTCTTCTCTCTCTCTCTCTCTCTCTCTCTCTCTCTCTCTCTCTCTCTCTCTCTCTCTCTCTCTCTCTCTCTCTCTCTCTCTCTCTCTCTCTCTCTCTCTCCTCTCTCTCTCTCCTCTCTCTCTCCTCTCCTCCTCCCTCTCCCCTCTCTCTCCCTCCTCTCTCCTCTCTCTCTCTCCTCTCTCTCCTCTCTCTCTCTCTCTCTCTCCTCTCTCTCTCTCTCTCTCTCTCCTCCCCTCCTCTCTCCTCCCCCCCTCTCTCCCCCCCCCCCCCCCCCCCCCCCCCCTCCCACCTCGTTTCCCTCCCTCTCCCCCTGTCCCTCCCTTAGCCTCAACTCCTCTCTCTCGCCCTTCCTCTTGCCCTCTCCCTAGGCTCCCTCTCTGTCTCCTCTCCCCCTTGTCGCTTCATTTTGTCCCCTCTCCCCATCCCGTCCCCCTCTCCCTCCCCGCCCCTTTCCCCCTCCGCTCCCAAAGTGTCAGCGCCCCACCCCATCACTCCAGCACCCCTAGATAGCGACAGCCGACACCATGCATGCTCACGCACAGGCTTGCAATCATCTCCGCCAACCCCTCCTTGGGCCCGCAGGTGAATGGGACACAGGGGAGTGGCTTCAATGCTAGTATTACTATGGACCCTTGGACGTCTTTGGGTGCACCCAGCCCCACACCGCCAGCAGACTACCCCATGAACGGGTTCGCGACCATCCAGCGGCCGTCCAACATGACCAATACGGGAAACCGCAACAACACGTGGAGGACTGCCTACCGCTGGTGTGCCACCACCGACTCCTTAGCCGCAGACTATGCCGGGACGGAAGGTCAGCCTTATTTAAAGTAAAAAGCCTTGTTTGTCTGCATTGGGATTCAGAAGCCCTGGGAGTCAGCCAGCATGGGGGTAACACGTCCTGTCATGACACGTGATCAATTTAAATTCGGGTTTTTTTATTTTCCTCCCAAGTACATTCATAAGTTGGTTGCACGGAAGAAGCAACAACTGCCAGAAAACGCAACTCTAGAGCCATCATACCTGAATCATGGACATCACAAGGGATCAGAGGGCATGGGGGATGCACTCACTAAATACGCTGTTGATGTTACACCGTCTTAACACAGAGGAGCGGCGCCCCCTGCCCCATCCCTATGCAGCATCCTTACAGACAAGCTTAATCTCAGCAGCATCGGCTGCAACGTTGGTTATTTGCAACGATTGTAGAAGGTTGTGCGACAGGAAATGGAGGGGAGCAGAGGAACGGAATGCGTGACAAGATAGCTGAGTCCCATAGTTCAGGTGGTGTGACAGGCATTCTGCAAACCCCTGACTCACGCTCTTGACCAAAGAAACAAAACTGGATGAGGAGATCGGTCAGGACAACTCTCATGAGTTTGGCTTGAACTTCAAAAGGGCGGAGGAGGGCGGTATCGTGGTAGTAACGACAGGGCGATACAGAAAGCACAAGCCTGTTGTGCACAACCGCAACCCATAATGAGGACGATCACAGGGTGTTTCTGCAACTCCTAAACTACTGATGCACAACGCCAGATAGATCGATGTACTAATTGTGAGTCCTTTCAAGTCCTGAGGTGCTGAGGGCAGTGAGGGAAGGTTTGTAAAGTGAGGAGGTACTGAGTAGCAGTGAGTGAGTGTCTAAAGAGTGCAGAGGTACTGAGGTCGGTGAGGGGGTCTCTGTTAAGGGCAGAGGTATTGAGGGCAGTGAGGGAGTGTCTGTAATGTGCAGAGATACCGAGGGCGGTGAGGGAGTGTCTCCCCGGATCTTTGTGTTCCCTGAGTCATGGACTAAGGGTTGCAACCATATCGCTGCCGCGCCTGGTCTGGATGCAAGTTGAGAAGGTTCAGGTGATCCTGCACAGGCACATGCGCGGTGTCAGACGTGCTGTAGAGGCCGCATTGGATTTCTCTTCGTTTCACTTAGGTCTACTTACGCCCCTTCCCACTCTAAAGCCACTGGCTTGTGGGTCCCAGGCTTCGTGGTTGCAATCAAAGACACGCGGCAAGGCGCTTCGTTACTAAGCTTACCAACGTACAACACATTTGGGATGACTTCAGCAGACTTTGACCAGTGCTACACGTGCAACAGTTCTGTTGGGAGTTGTACTATGCTCCCAACAGGCAGTACTCCGTACGACCAGTTGAGCACGTACAGGACCATGCTGCTGAAGTCCTTGGTCGGATTTAATTCAAACACCAACTGCACGTTCCTCTTCAACAACATTGTGCTCTCTCGGAAAACAATTAACTTCGCATGTGATTTCGATCCCGGGCTCAATATGGCCCTCATTGTGCAGGCAAGTTACAGCTCTCCCCGTGAGTTAGTGCGTAGACCTCGTTCTCTGGCCTTCAAAATGCCAAGCTGAGGGCAGGTGAATATTTTGTTGAGGACTGTGGGAAGGAAGAAATGGAGGGATGAAGGGACAAGAGAACGGAACGAAGCCGGTGTGGTGGGAAGCTGATAGAGAGGAGAGGAAAAGCGACGAGATGACAATAAAGGTGCAAACGGACAGGGCAAGAGATTGATCGTGGATTCCTTAAGATATCGGGGAGCGTGGGTGTGCCGAAGGCGGGTTGAAGAGGACAACGACGAACTCCCAAGTCCCCACCTCCTTGTGAAGGGGGGAATGGAGACGTCGGAACGTGAATGCATTTCTGCCCCCCCCCCCCCCCCTTTTACACACACGCGCGCGCGCGCACCTGCATGCGCATTCGGGAAAGTCCTAAGGAGAATACAAACCGCAGGCGGCGACTGTTAGAGGGAACAGCATGGGTTCCGTCGCACAATGGTTAATCTGTCATTCCTTAAGCCCACTCCTCTTCAGCCTTCGACGGGCTGAACTTTGATCGGCCTTGCACATGTGGCAGGTGACACTAAACATGTCCAGCCTTCTGATGGACTTTGGCTATTCTGACATTGCCGTTCTAGAAGCCGTGCAACAGCCATGGACGGTGGGAAGCAGAACAGGGAACATTTCCCTCACCCTTGCGAACACTGGCAACATTACAGGCTCGTTTGGTGCAGTGCCACTCGGATGTTGTTTAGCCATGTCATTTTGTTCGCCCAGCTCCATGCCCCAAGATAGCGGGATCACGTTGACTTCCAATTCGACAAGCCAGGTCCCAATAGCACCGGGGGCCAATTCCACTTTCTGGTTCACAGTGGGTGCGCCCTCACTTATACACCAATTATCTTGTTCCCTCTCCAAACATACCGTGGCAGAATTGACGCTGAGTCACCTGCATGCAGCCCATACTAGTGCTTCGGAGGTCCGGCACACATGAGTGCGCAGGGATGTGTGTGTGTGTGTGTGTGTGTGTGTGTGTGTGTGTGTGTGTGTGTGTGTGTGTGTGTGTGTGTGTGTGTGTGTGTGTGTGTGTGTGTGTGTGACGGCAAAGAGAGAGAGAGAGAGAGAGAGAGAGAGAGAGAGAGAGAGAGAGAGAGAGAGAGAGAGAGAGAAGAGAGAGAGAGAGAGAGAGAGAGAGAGAGAGAGAGAGAGAGAGAAGAGAGAAGAGAGAGAGAGAGAGAGAGAGAGAGAGAGAGAGAGAGAGAGAGAGCGCGATGAGACACCAGTCAGGTTAGAGCATTCAGCGGAATCTGTTACAAGCCGGCCAGCTCCGGGACTTCCCTCGACGCCAAGACGCGTGCCACTTTCTAGAGCCTTCGATCAAACCCGGAATCCTACACATTTCAGGACCTGGCAGCTTCCTGCCCCAAATTCTACACATTTCAGGACCTGGCAGCTTCCTGCCCCAAATCCTACACATTTCAGGACCTGGCAGCTTCCTGCCGTTACAGTGTGTGTGTGTGTGTGTGTGTGTGTGTGTGTGTGTGTGTGTGTGTGTGTGTGTGTGTGTGTGTGTGTGTGTGTTTTAGGGGAAGACAGACCCAATGAGTGCGAGAGCGTTGGTGCACCGCACCCCCCCCCCTCTGACGCCCACATTTGGTCGTTTACGTGCCCGTTGCATCTGCCATACCCGTAAGATACTGCACGCCTCTCCATACATGGTGAGCTGTTCAGGAGGTAACAAGATGTTGAGGAGGTCAGAGTGCCAAGCACGTGTGAAGGCCCATAGCTCGAGAAGGTTTCGAGCTCTTGACTGACCCTGAAGTTGGCATGCGCAGAGGTGAACAGCAGTGCGGGAGTCAGTGGGGTTTGCAACTTCAATGTCACCTTGGATGGCGTCGTAACGCCTCCATTGACATCCGTGTTCATAGTGTCAATTCCGTCATCACCTCCACCTCCTCCACCATCCCCGCCACGGCCCCCGCCTCCACCCAGTCCCCCTCCCCGTCCGCCACCGCCAATTCCTCACATTGCACCAACCTTGACTTTTGAGATGATCTTCCAGGGAATTTTACCTGGCGACGTAGACGCGACCTTCTTGCAGAGGTGCGGATTTGCCTGTTCTTCTGGAAACACCACTCATCTGCTCTATACTTCTAAGCTCTGGCTCGATGGAGGTGGGATTCCCTGTAACTGCCATTATTACAGGGAAGGTTGCGTTAATGGCATGAATAAAGAAATGCCCCCCCCCCCACACACACACACACACACCTCACTCACACACACACACACACACACACACACACACACACACACACACACACACACACACACACACACACACACACACACACACGCACACACACATAATACACACACAACAGCAGCAGCAGCAGCAACAACAACAACTAAAACAACAGAATCGAACCAGAGACTAAGAAGGATGCATGAGAAGCGAGGAAACTGGTAGATATCAGCAGTTGCCCTTCTGACCATTATGCTTCTGCAGGAGCTACGCACACCGATCATGCAGGAGCTACAGCTTTGAAGGCACGTCAGAGCGAGGAAGTCACGTTACCATGGTGGTGACTTGACCGTTGGACAGTCCATACTTGGAGGGTCTAACGAGTTGTACGGCAAACTTTGCAGGTACCGGGCTGCAATTGCAGCAACCGCACAGGTGCCAGCCAGTCAAGTGACAATTTTGTCGTACGGAGCCAACAGAAGGCGTCTGTTGGCCGGCACGGGCATTCAAACGCAGGTGCCCACTACATGCTTTCCATCCGGACAACTATCGATTCTGTGACGTAAGCCACCGGAACCGTGGCATCAATTGTAGGCCATCTCCTGCAGGAGAAGCCACACTAAGAAGCGATACAGTCTCTCAGTTTGGAGTGTACGGGCAGGTAGTCTTTAATGCGTCAATCTCGACAACCGCTGCGGATCAGTTCTCCTCCATGCTATCTACTCCGGAGTCTGTACTTGCATCTGACCCGACACTGGTTGAAATTGCAGGTGACTGCCGCGTAACCACATCTCGTCGTAGCGCCGAAAAGGAAGGCCGCAAAAA
>KV908477.1:330170-340170 GCA_002005505.1 Botryococcus braunii | reverse complement strand
ATGCAAATGGAGGGCTCCTCACCATTCGCGGGGGGTGCGATGTCCTATAACGGTGCTCAGAGCATGCGGCCACCGACTGCGCAAGGCATGGCAGGGCAGGGAATGCAAGGCACACAAGCGCAAGGCATGCAAGGTTCGGCAGGACAGGGAGCCCTTGGGATGTTTGGACAAGGCATCCAGGGTATGGCAGGACAGTTCATGCAGAGCATGACAACACAGGCAATGCAGGGACAGACATTGCTGGGCCAGAGCACTCCGGGGCAAGGAATGCAGGGCATGCCAGGACAGGCAATGCAGGGCATGCCGGGACAAGGAATGCCGGGCATGCCAGGACAGGCAATGCAAAGCGTGCCAGGACAGGCAATGCAAAGCGTGCCAGGACAGGCAATGCAAGGCGTGCCAGGGCAGGCAATGCAGGGAATGCCCGGTCAGGGAGTGCAGAGTATGCCAGGGCAGGGCGGTCAGGGGATGAACCCTGCATTTGCAACGTCACCAGAGGTGGCCGCCCTTTTGTCCCACCTTCTCGGACAACAAAGTCTGGGTCATAACCAAATGAAGTGATGGGTTCAACTGCGTAATGATGGCCTGTATGATATGAGCTTGAAGCTGTTCCTTGCAGCCCTTAAATTGGCGTAGCCCAATTGGGGCCTAATGTTGGTAATGGCCTGGAGCCACTTGCAAGCCTCGTTCCCATGGAATTGGGGCCTGATGTTGCTAATGGCCTGGAGCCACTTGGCACTTAGCTCTTAACGATCAAGGTGACTACAAGCTTATGCTGATCCAGTTGAAAGTCCCAAGAACATGTGGAGCAGCCAATTGCGCATGCAATTGCAAAAGTGCGCAATTCTAAAGTTTTGTACATGTCCTCTGTCCTCTGTGAGGATTTTCTTGGAGTAGTGTGTGGATACGGGGTTATGGCCGGAGACTCGTGTATTTGAATTAGTTGCACGCTACCATTGGTCGATCCTGTGCTCTACTTATATAGGACTATTAGGGGCTACCCACTAAACGACTTCTGCAATACGTTCAGAAACATTTATGTGGGACCCCACCCGGGTGGGGCCCGGGTGGGGACCCCACCCGGGTGGAGTCACCGGGCTAGGGTGGGTCCAAGGTATGCAGGTACACGAACGAACCTTCAAGTGTTCCTAACATTCGAATGCATTCCTTTCATTCCTGCATTGAATTCCTAAAATTGAATTCAATGATTTGTGGGCATTTCGTGTTGAGGAGCGCGAACTCATAGACACCCTTGGGTGCCCATTTTGACGGTAGCCATGGAAATGTATTTTGCCTTTACTAGCATTATGTTACAAAGGGCTTTCAGCGATAGAGAGAACATAAATCTGGGGCAAATCTTAAGAAGTGCACGTAAGGCGGCCTTTGGAGTTCTCTTGGGTAACTGCATGCACACGCCATGCAAATCTGGGCTTTTAGCCGCTCCAATTGAGTTTGGCATTTTGGCTTCACTATAGGAGCCATGCCAGGCATTGCCGACGCTTATGCTCAGCACATCGTAGGGTGAATGACTGGGGAGGTGTGTCAAAGCAGAATAATGCTACTCTTGAGGCGTACTCGATTGGATGTGAAGCCTCAACGTCAATAGGAATTCAGGAGGCCATCAGTAGGCCAAACTTTTCTATACATTGTGTTGACACATAGCTGGCTAGATCAGCAACATGGTAACGCAGTCTCTTGAATTGCTGCATAAGCTTGTATATTGCTAGAGATGTTAACCAGTCACGAAATCATGTTTGCTGCAGAATCAAGCATACTCGCATCGTGTTTCAAGGTTGGCAGTAATGTTTCTCGCGTCAAATGATGTATGCTGGCACCCATGTGGTGCATGCGCATGCACCCCATAATAACTTCCCCATAACAAGTTGTTATGGGGAAGTTCATAGTTCTTCATTTGTGCAAAAAATCCCTACGGGATCTCAGCTGTTGGCACGACCTTGAAAGGCTCTGACAGCATTTGACGAGTATCAGACACGTGTGGGACGAAGAGCGTAGGATTCACCCTCCTACAGTATTGGCCACAAGAAAATAAATGGCCTGCAGGTGAAAGGACATGTAGGACATATAGCTTCCACTTCTTATGTCCTTGCTGTATAAAAGCACGTAGACTCCTCAGGGTCAAATGGCCCCTTTGAAGGGGCCATTTGACCTTCACGATGGCACTGAAGGCTTTCCATTGTTGCAACCCCTTGAAAGGGTTGCATTTTTTTGGGTCAAATTAGTCCGGCAAATTTGTGCTGTAAAGTTTGGTCCGGGAATCACACCTTCACAAAAATATGATGTATTTATATATGTAAGCATGCCAATGTGTCGCTAACTGGAGCCCTGTCTGCTTCCAAACCACAGGTGGTCCCCTCTCTTGCATACACACGGCAAACTCAAACACTGCCCAGTCACCCAGTCACTGGCCGGCAGTCATGACTCGGAACCGAGACTACCCAATTGCATCAGGATGGTACAATTTGCCAAAGTTTCCCGTTTTAATAGTAAAACTAATGGGAACGCAAAGACGGGAATACGGCTGCACACTTTTTCTGATAACACTGTATCGCGATTCAGGATTCCCAATATGACGGTTCTTTGCATGTACGGTTCGAAGTGTCCTTATAAGGCCAAGTACCACCTCCGTACAGTCTGGTCGTTTGAAGCGAACTCACAGCTGTAGGCAATATGTCAGAACGACCTACGCACATACAACTACCAGATCGGTTGTTTAAACAAATTTGTACGCAATCTTGTTGATTTCAACCGTGGTATTCAGACATATTCCATCCATTGTAGCAATCTATGTACTGAGTTGGAGAGCGTCAAACAGCGATCGTACTGACTTTTTTCTTTGCCCTGGTTGATAAATGTGGGTGTGACCAAACATACGGGGTACTGTCAAAACCGGTCAAGCACCCCCCTTCCCCCCTTCTCTGAAGACCCTAATATCCGTCATCTGTGCAAGTTTTGCCTCAGCCCCATGCCCATCTGCCAAACTGGGACGACAAAGTGTCATACGGGTCTCGGAGGTACCTAGGCACCTGTAAAAATGCCACTACACCGCAAGCGGGTGGGGAAAGATAGGGGCTGATAAAAGCTACATCAACACCACAAAGGTATATTTTGCAAATCACAGCCTTTGCATGCAAAGAAAGGCCAGACCAAATCAAAGCTTTGTCACAGCAATTGCCTAGCTGTGGTTTGATGTTGAAGTAAGACAACGGCTGGAGCAGAGGCATGTGCAACACTTCTTCATTCAACGCAGCGCCTGCAGCTGATTGGCGAGATTCATTTGGGGTGTCCAGCAAGGGAACAAAGGCATTAGCAACAAATTCGTCTTCCCGGAGAAACCCAGGGACACGCATGGCATACCACTGGCTTTATGATATTGCCAGTACATGTTGTTAGTAGAACCATCTCGCATGTATTACTTTTTGCAATCATGAACATGACATGGAAGGCAGACCGCATGCGCCCCGCACAGAACAAGGGTTCTTTAAAGGAAACAAATGCCAAAATTAAACATGTAGCAGTCCCGGCCAATACTTGTAAAAGGACACTATCCCCTTTTTGTCTCTGGCCCCTACATTTTGCGTACCTGCAGGCAAGAATGTGGTGTACGGTCAGCATAGGCTTCACTCTTTATACTAAAAAGAGCGTCTGGCCAACATTTCTTTCAAGTGCTTTTTTCGTAGCCTGGAGGTTAGCTCTGGGTTATCTACATATAGTATCTACAAAGTAAAGGTGCTGCCTACAAGAGCATTCCGGCATGGGCGCCCGTTGCCCAGCTTAACTTGTAAAAAATTAAAAAGAACTTTATACAGGCACACAACAGATGGGTCAAAATTTATGGGCATTGTACAAATTGACATGCCCACAGGAGGGCCGCAAAATCCGAAGGCCGTTTAGCAGGTATAACCGTGGCCGACACCCTCTCATGACGATGCCAAACCCCTTGGGCCGTGGCAAAACCCACGGCGCACTCCTAGAGATAAAAAAAAGCTCTCTCATTTTAATCATGAGGTAGTCCTCTCTAGAAATCTCAAACCCTCACATTGAAAGGTCAACTGCCACTGCCTATGACCGCTCGCATTCCCGTCGTGACAGCATCCTCGAGGACATGACAACCTATGGCAAAGGCCTGAAGGGTGAGAATGCCCAAGTGCCCTCCCTACGGAATAGCATCATCCATACAGCATGGGCACGTTCTCCCTCAACGTCAGATGTACATAACAGTCGTTCCACGGAAGGCTGGGCTCGGAATGATGACCCCAGTCTCCCCGGACATGAGAGGCATTTAAACTGACAACTTCAATGTGTCGATGCGATTGCTGTGATGCCCTCATAGCAACGCTAAACCCCCTAATGGAGTCCACCCACTAGTAACGTCACCCAGTGACAACATGCATCTACAGGTGATGTCAAGTAATGAAATGGTGGACGAGAAACCAGTGGATAACTTAGGGACGTCCAACGCACCGTGGCGGTCCTCAACCCACGGGGGGAAAAAGGCAATTACTCCGACATCTTCACCCTTAGATGGCTGTCACTGCCGTGACTTTCAACTTTAATTATCCCCGGGCCCTTGCATAAGCTATTCTGATTACCCTCTTTAATCGAACCTAACAAGCGGGCAAAACAACCGGCAGCGCTATTGTCGACAAAGCTGGGGATCATTACAACTTTTGTGACCCGACCCGCATGCCTAATTTCTCTGCAAAGACGGGCTCCGTGAGAGCTCTCTTCGCGCGACAAGATTGTGAGAAAAACGACATACGAGTTTTAGAAGGATCACCAACACCGCCACCATGACTTGGCAGCGATGGGACCCCACCCGTAGCCCTGCCCCTTTGTAGATGCAAACATCTTCAGCAGCATTCCCGAACTCCGAAAGGCGGACGAGGAGGCCGAAGACGGAAAATCAAATGACGGTGCCTTTGTCAATGATGGAGCCCTTGATGACCACCACAATGCCGTCTTTGATTATGAAACCGTCAGCTTCGCGGTTGGCTTCCAAAACTCCGTCCTTGTTGATGATCTTGCAGTTGGGGCCAATGCGAGCGTTCTTGTCGACAATCGCCCCACGCACTTCGCTGTTATCACCTGTCCATCACGACCCCACATTCCTCTCACATTACTTTATGGCTCGTTCTGATCTTTGCCATCCTGGCCCGTGCCGCCATTATTTGTCTGTGATCCCCTGCTAAAGACCTTGATGTCAGTACCTGCTCAACACATCTAACATATCATACCACGCAGGTTTCATCACCGATCTTGTTCTTGCAGACCTGGCCAACGCGGGCACTCCTGTCCACAGCAGCAGCCCAATGCACTTCGCCGCAGTTCCCCATCCACCGCAACTCACACAAGCTGTCGCACTTCTAGAAATAATCTCCTGATCATAACTGGCCAAAAAACAACGTATTAAGAAAAGAAAAAAGGGAGAGAAGAAGAAAGGAAAATTGCAATGCATTCCCAACGATGGTTGGACGATGCGCTTCACTGTTGCCACCTGTGCACTGCAACCCCCATGAGCCGACCCACCCAACCCTGACGTACCGCGGCTGGTCGCCATCCAATCACAGCCCTCCATAACCCAAAATCCCCACAAATATTGCTGTGGAATGCCAGGTGCGGGCTCCTACTGCCACATGCGCACTACCAAAGCACAATGCTCCTTGCCCGCTGCTGACTAGCCAATCACAAGCTCTCCCACAATCCAAAGATTCCCTTTCACTCTTGAAGATTGAATATCGCCCAAGGCATCTCCGCAACACCAGCCAATTGCCTGCAGCCCTTGCTATCAGCGCCTTTACACACCACAGCCACGAGATCCTTGTGTGCTCTCTTCTGCGAAGCGAGCTTCTCTTCCCCTCTCCACAAAGCCCTTGAACATTTAGTTCCAACACCTGCCTATTGCAGACCAGCTAATCCCACGCTCGCCCCCCCCCCCCCCCGACAACATCCAAACGCACGCACGCACACACACACACACACACACACACACACACACACACACACACACACACACACACACACACACACACACACACACAGAGGTTCACAATTGCCGCAAACATGCCCCCCGCCCACCACCTTCCCTAACCGCCCTTAAGCCCTTATCAATGCCCGCCAGACGCAGTTTGCCATTCTCACAAGCTTGCTGCAACCCAGAAGGTCCTTCACCAGGCTTAACTGTTCCTTGCCAGGTTCTTTCCCAAGTCCCAGACTGTCATTGGCTGCCTGCCAAACCCCCCTCCCCCACCCCAAAACCACTCTTACTTAAACATATCAATCGATTGCTACATGCTTTACTTCCCTACCTTGACGCACTGGGTCCAACAGTACGCAGAAAATCCTAGTGCTGGCAGGCCATTGTGCTTTCGCAACCTCTCAATCTCGACTGCCCAACAGAAAAAGTCTGGGCCCCACAACTGCAGACAAACCAAAGTAAAGTATCAAAAACGTAGGGTTGATGCCCCCCCCCCCCTTTTCTACCTCCCTCCCTCCCGCCCTGCCTCTCTCCCTACCGCCCTCCCTCTCTCCCTCCATCCGCTTCCTCTCCCTCTCAGGGAAGGGGTGACGTCTTCTGTACTGCCCCCCTCCCTTTTCCCACTGTGCGGTTTGCCCCAGTGCCCCTGGGACAGGCACCCACACGTTTTTTGAGAAGAAAGTGGGCCAAAAACAAAAACTCCCAAGTCCCAAGTTGGGGCCACTCACAGCTTTTGTAAGAAGCTAAGCATGGGAAAGGGGGGAAGGGGGGCAGACCAAGGCCCATTGGGAGGCAGCCCCTGATGAGGAGGCACTCCTCCTCAGTCTCGTAGTAGTCGGCCCCCATGTACAGCGTGTCGTGGATGCGGCAGTTCTGGCCAATCAGAGAGCGCAGCCCGATGACGCTGTGCTTGATCTCCGTGCCTGGCTTGACCACGCAGCCATCTCCCAGGATGCTGTTCTCGATGACGCTGTCCCGCACCTTGGAGGGGGGCAGGAAGCGAGACATCGTGTAGATCGGAGCGTGGATGTCAAAGAACCTGCAGCCACAACCCCCGCCTCTTGAAATGCCCTTTCAAGCATCCGTCCTGATTCTCAGCTCTTCAATGTTCGTTCAAATGCACTCTCTGCCGGGGAGGGGGGGGGGGCATAACGAGAAACAGGGCTGCGGTGAGACACAGACACACAGTCTCTCTCACTCAGTCTCTCTTTCTCTTTCTCTCTCTCTCTCTCTCTCTCTCTCTCTCTCTCTCTCTCTCTCTCTCTCTCTCTCTCTCCTCTCTCTCTCTCTCTCTCTCTCTCTCTCTCTCTCTCTCTCTCTCTCTCTCTCTCTCTCTCTCTCTCTCTCTCTCCCCCCCCCCTCCCTCCCTCCCCCCCCCCCTCTCTCTCTCTCTCTCTCACTCACTCACTCACACACACACACACACACACCCCCACACACACACACACACACACACACACACACACACACACACACACACACACACAGAGGGAGGGGATCTTGATAGAAAGAGAGAGCAAGAGAGAGCCGGAAGGGAAGGGTGGAGGAGAGGGGGAGCAAGGAGGCTGGAGGACAAAGAGGCATTCAGTGGGTGGAACAGGGTGGCTGGGTATGTGTGTGGATAGGTGTGTGTCTGTGTGTGTGTGTGTGTGTGTGTGTATGTGGGGGGGGGGGAGAGGGAGAGGGAGGGAGGGAGCGGGGGGAGGGAGGGGAGAGAGAGAGAGAGAGAGAAGAGAGAGAGAGAGAGAGAGAGAGAGAGAGAGAGAGAGAGAGAGAGAGAGAGAGAGAGAGAGAGGAGAGAGAGAGAGAGAGAGAGAGAGAGAGAGAGAGAGAGTGTGTGTTACAAGGTGGCTTCAGCACCCAGACAGGGCTGTGACGGAGGCCCAGCAGGGAGTCGTAATATGCAAAATCCCAGGGATCTCATTTCTAACATGGTGCCCATGCAGGTATGGAAATGTTGCAATTAGGACGCAAGGCATGGCAGGGAGGGGCAAAGAGACATACGAGAACTTGGGATTGTTATCGGTGAGAGCCAGATTGGCGTCGTAGAAGGCCTTGATGGTTCCAATGTCCTCCCAGTAGCCATCATACAGGTAGGCCCGCACATTCTTCCCATCCGCCTGGGCTCCGGGAATGACCTCGCTGCCAAAGTCATTGGCCTGCACCAACCCGCCAGACCTCCTCTTTACGTATTGACTCTCCTCTTACAGCAGCTGGATATTGCAGCCTCCATTACTTTCCTCTCCCCCATCCCCTACTCATACTCGACTTCCCCCTCTCTCTGTCCCGTCCCCCCCCCCCCCCCCCGGGGGGCCAAACTCCCCCACGCTGTCCGTCAGCCTAAGGCATCAAGAAGCGCTGGGCCAGCAGGTCTGTAATCACTCGGCAGTCATATCTCTCTCAAACACACACACACACACACACACACACACACACACACACACACACACACACACACACACACACACACACACACACACACACACACACATAATAGAGGCATCACTGGTCCTCCCAGGTCTGACAAAGGTGTGCCCCTGTGAACACACACACACACACACACACACACACACACACACACACACATACACACACACACACTCACAGAAAACACAAACACACACACACACTCTCACAGAAAACAGACACACACACACACACACACACACCACCCCACTCCCCCCCCCCCCACACACACAATGCAGACTCATGAAAACACCGAGACACATCATGCGCATGCACGCACGCACGCATGCACATGCCCTCTGTCATTTTCTCGCACATGCACCCCCCTCCTCCAAACACACGCGCGCACATACAGACATAGACAAAGCACCCCCACGCACATGCACACACACAAACCTGCACACATGCGCCCTTGGGTGCATTCAACTCACGTCTTTGAACTTGTCCATAAGGAGGTCGTGCATGACGTCCGCCTTGACGACGTAGATGCCCATGCTGGCAATGTATGGCTGCTTCGCCGCCCTGTTCCCCGCCCCCACCAGTCCCCCAACCCCGTCACAACAGTGCCCACCCACCCAAGCCCTTTGAACAAATATTTTTTCCACTCTCTGTTCCACAAGAAAACATCAAAGTCATTTCAGCTTTAACCCAGGCACAAGCACTTGCATACACGCTAAGCGCACTTGCACGGACACCTCCCCCCCCCCCACACACACACGGGCACAAACACACACATATGCACACATGCAGGCACGCACATAGAGGGCGGTTGAGGGGGGAGGGGAGGGGGAGGTTGGGTGCATCTCCCGCACCCCCGCCCTCTTCCGTCACTAAGGGATGGGGGCATTTTTGGCCGCCTCCTCCTCATAATCTGCTGGAATAACGAACCTGAAGGGAAGACTGGCTCTTATAAGCCTCCAGGCAGCCAAAGAACCAACAAGAGGCGGGTTGGCAGACTCAAGCCCTATCACCTCCAAGCAGACTAGAGACGGAATTTCAGGGAGGACAATGTACGAGCCTATCAACCACCGTTGTCAAAACTGCCCACTCAGACAATACATTTCACCATCTTTTTTATTTTTTTATTTTTTTATTTTTTTTTTTACTTGGAGCATGATGAATTGCGTCGCATTCCCTTGGTTTGCAGCATGATGTTTTGCTTCACATTCCTTTGGCTTGCAGCAGGGCGTGCTGCTCCAAATTCCTTTGCATTGCATTCGCTTGAAGCATGACATATTGCGCTGCATTCCTCCGCCTTGCAGCATGCCGCATTGCATCACATGCCTTCACATTCTCAAGGTATTTTTACTTCACTGAAAATTACTTACCAATCGCCTGCCTTGTTGCATGACATGTGGCCCAAGAATCAGTTCAAGAATGGACTTGGGGGGACCCCTCAAGGGAACAGGTTTTTGAAAAACTCTTGAAAGATTTTCAAATGAGAGAATGAGTTAATTTTGGAAAGGTTGAAATTCTTACAAATTCTCACAGGTGGTGGAGGGCTGTGCACACCTCTCAGCATCAAGCCCCAGGACTGTT
>KV908477.1:319072-326790 GCA_002005505.1 Botryococcus braunii | reverse complement strand
AAAAACAAATGGCTTTCCACGACATCCCCGGTATCAGCATGCCTCCTACAGATCCCTGCCCTTCTTGAATTTTGGAAACCCACAGGGTGGAAAAGGGTGTGGGGGAAGGGGGGGCGGGGAGAGGGTATATCTCTTGCAGCTCCCAAGGCGATCATGCAAATTTTACGGGAATTCTAAGATTTTATGCAGATCCCTGCATAATAATCATTCCAGCACCCATGACACGTCTGTTTAGTACGACAAGTCAAATAGTGCCACACTGCCCATGAGCATGTGTTTCAGTTTCCACCTTCAACACCATACAACTACGGAACACCTCGCATCACGCGCCATGTATCACATCCCAGGTTTTCACCAGCTTCTAATGACAATTCTACCATCATCCCTTCAGGCATAAGTGGCTGGTCCTGGATGGAATATTTCCTTCCTGCCTTCCGTCCTGTCCCCCATGCCTCACAACCATGCACCCCTGCAGCGAAGCCATATGTGCAAGAGCGTACTCACCTTAGACGTATTTGGGACCCTTTTTTTCTTTTCCAGCACCGATGACAGGTCCTCGTCAATGAGTACCTTCTTCAGGGCCGGGTCTGCTACCTCGCCAACTTGGGTGAATTCGACTCGCAAGTTCATCCTGATGGTCCTCTATCCCAGCCCCAAACCTTCATTTGAACATGGAGCACGATGGAGAGATACGTGAAACACTATTTCCACATGCTTGATTCAACAAAAGAGCACAAATTGTTCAAACCCAGCATAGCACAGTACCAAGGGGACATGATAGGTGGAAGTAGCATATGTCTCATACAGAAGTCCACCTTGTAGAATCATATGCTCACCTTACGGCTTCCTGGCAATATTCGCTTCCTCTGAAATGCTGATAAAGCATTGTGCCGCGACGCCAAAGTGCTACTCCCTGGAAAAAAAGCGCACTTCCAACTGAGAGATATAAATAACATGCTTCTTTAATACACCTTCAATTTAAGCTATTGAAAAAGGCATTTTTGGAAGCCTTGTTCTACAGCCGCCACAGACCAGCATCACTGGCATGCAGACAAATTTGCGGGCAGCCACACACCGAACCATCTCTGTAAAACTGCTCGTTAGACACTTGGCACCCACACAAGTAGTCAAATCTGCCACCGAATATAATCTTCAAATGTTCCATCGCCAGCTCTGTTCATTTTTAACCCGATCGCTCAAAACAGGGGTGTAAGTGACGGTACAGACCGCAATCAACCCCCACCACAACAAACAAGGCCCTTCCAAACTGGTTCACGATGACCGTTGCATGATCGCTAAATAATTGCCAGTTCACCGCGTATCGATATGAACCGCTTTGCAAGTGGAAAGGCTTGGTACCCGCACGACTTGGCATAGTTGTTGAACGCGGGGCCCGACAGTGCTCCATGTCTGCCAGGAGCTGCATTGCAAAGGCTTATGATTGCCCTTCGTCACTACTATAACCGGCAGTGGCGACGCTGACTGGGGGATCTCGAGGCAATCGGGCAGAATCCTCCCCGGAAGATTATCCTGGGAGCATCAAAGTTCCGTCAACGATCATCTCCGACGTGGTTCAGATGGGGGATAGGAAGTTCCCCATCCGGCACGGAGCCCCCGTGACAACGGTCCCCGCCAGGGGACCTCCGGTCCAAAACCGCAACAGAGGCCAAGTGCAGAGTAACTGGTCCATATGCTCCAAGGCATAAGAGCCATGATACATGTCGTCGGGCCATCTATTGCAGGATATGACAAGGTTTGATTATAGGAGGATAAAGTGTTTGGCCTCCTCATCGCATCTGCCCCCCCCGTCTCTCTCTCTCTCTCTCTCTCTCTCTCTCTCTCTCTCTCTCTCTCTCTCTCTCTCTCTCTCTCTCTCTCTCTCTCTCCTCCCTCTCTCTCTCTCTCTCTCTCTCTCTCTCTCTCTCTCTTTGTTGTGTGTGTGTGTGTGTGTGTGTGTGTGTGTGTGTGTGTGTGTGTGTGTGTGTGTGTCTCTGTGTGAGAGAGGGAGGGAGAGAGAGAGAGAGAGAGAGGGAGGGAGAGAGAGAGAGAGAGAGAGAGAGAGAGAGAGAGAGAGAGAGAGAGAGAGAGAGAGACAGAGAGAGATAGTGCGCGCGCGCGCGCGCGTGTGTGTGTGTGTGTGTGTGTGTGTGTGTGTGTGTGGTGTGTGTGTGTGTGTGTGTGTGTGTGTGTGTGTGTGTGTGTGTGTGTGTGGGCGCGCGCGCGCGGGCGTGTGCGCATCTGTGTGTTGTGTTTCTCTTCTCCGATCTCGCCATTCTCACGTTCACTGGATTACTCCTCCCCCATTATGGGTCTTCTGGCTCTCAAAGACGAGAAGGGCACGGGGAAGGAACCTCTGGGCTTGTTGCATAAGAGCATGTACGACATACGGCCAAAAAAAAAAAAAAAAAAAAAAAAAAAAAAGGCACACTTCGCTTTTGATTAAAGTGATTGGAGTTAGAGGCATGGGCAAGATCTTCTTGAATTGGGTCTTCTAAAATTGGTGGATATGGGTAGAAGCGATTGGAAGTGTTCAAATTTCAAGAAACGCAATAGTTATTGTTGACTAAATGTTTTCGGAGAGCAGTGGTACCACTGCACTCCAAAAATGTCAAGTCATGCAGAACTATTACCGGTGGCACAAAGCTTGGGAAAAATTTCATGGCGCAGAAAGGGCATCATGCACGTGTGGAAGAGCAGTTAATAATTGCCCATGACCAACAGCGAGAGCTTGTGAGTGTACAAGGTGAAAAAGACAGACAAGTTGTCGGCGTGTAGTGATGAAGCCTCCCCAAACGGTACTCCGGATGACTGCATACGCCCAAGCCTGTAATGTTGTTGTCAGAATGACGTTGTCAAACCAAGCATCAGCGACTCTAGCTTGGGCTGCCTGCTTGCCAAACCAGGCAAACGTCATGTTTGGGAAGAGTTTGGCATGTTCCAATGACACCTGCTGTTTGTCAGATCGTACTCTGTTAATTGCGGGTTTCCTTTACAGTCCCAACCGATAAAGCAGGTGTGAAGTGTACAGACTTGGCACACGTGGATGAGTTATTATGTATGCACCACATATACGATGGTGCGCGGTGTCCCAACATTGTTAACAGACAGTACACACCACTACAGACGATGTGCGGTCTTGTGAGCACGAAGTCGTTCTTACTAAAGCAAATGAAAGCTGGATCAAGGAACACTTGACGCGTCCGTACAGACCTGCAGAGGCAGCACAAGAAAGCGGGAGAAGGCACCAGATGAGAAGAAGATGAAAAGGGGCAGAAGAACTGGCGGAGGGGAGAGCGGAGACGGGGAGAGGGGTGGAGAGAGGGTGAAGGCACTTTAGAAGGGATACACGGGGTGAGGGAGAGAGGGATGGCGCACGTGCAAACCCCGTGAGGCGGGGGGGGGGGGGGGTGTGAGGCGGGAAGAGGCGTTGAGGGGGGAGGAGAGGCAGGGGGCCCTGGCACTAGCTAGTACCAGGGCTGGCCGTCCTGAGCATGTACAAGGACATAGCAGGCAGTTGACTTTTCCCTTGAAGAAGGCTCCTGCCGCTTGGGGAAACCAAGGCGTCCTGTCACGTACAGGCTCCTAGAGTGTACTTCCCTCGAAGTACAGGGCCCGCGTCGTTCAGCCCGGGCTTCTTGCGTCAGATCCAGGAGCTCCGGACTGTCGTGCGCTCCCGCTCGGCTTATTCTGTTCGATACTTCATCCTTGCAGTGCTCTAATGTTCCACTGTGTACAACCCGCGCAGTGAGCACTCTGTGACGTGTGTGTTGGGATTACAAGTTTGTGTTACGAACTTTTCCAGTGGTGGTCTAGGACTGCTCGTTTGCACGACATACTGTTCTTTCAGTTCTGTCAAAGGCAAATTGCTTATATCAAAGAGTTATACTTCATCAGTGTGTGTGGGCCATTCAACGCGTTCTGTCATCATTTACTTCGTTGGGATCACGAATGTGACTTCGGGATCCCCGGCAAGAATGAAAGTTAAGGACGGAGAAGGTGGATAAGGGCTGCGTTCTGGCTTGAAAATGCTTCTGGTTGGCGGGAACCTGCTGCATCGCCATAGGCTGGTACGCTCGCAAAAGGTGCCCAGTATACCGCAGGTTGTTTGTGTTTTCAGTCGCTGGCAAAGTCTTCTCACAACCAGCACAGCCTTCACCGGATGTTCAAATTTGTTGTTGTGATGGCCGTTGTAGGGCCTTAGACAGAGCACAGTGAGGGTGACGGTCCTGGGACCTTTTCCTTAACCCAGTGAGGTTGCAAGTCTCTTCTGCCAATTTCATATTGCACATTTGGCATTTTTGAGAAGAAAATTGGCTTTGGAGTACCAGGCATGCAATGTGACATGTCTTGATCATGCCTCTTGTCGTGAGCAGCTCGGGGCAGCACCAGCCAGCACCAGTAGTTGTAGATGTCATGCATGGCAGTGGGGAAGGCTGTCTTGGCCATCTACCTCCTTAAGACTTCAGGACTCGAGTTCAAATGGGTTTGATTGCTTCAGTGTCCATGTGTTTCAGTCGGATGAAACATCTTTGGGGCCTCTCAGGGATTCATGGGCAACAATCAGATTATCCTGCCTAAGCTTTATCTCAAGTACACTTGCAGCTGGTGAGATATCTGTGGTGCTGTTTGCACGGGCGTGGGCGCGGACGCGCGCGCGCGCGCGCGCGCGCGCGCGCGTGTGTGTGTGTGTGTGTGTGTGTGTGTGTGTGTGTGTGTGTGTGTGTGTGTGTGTGTGTGTGTGTGATTTATACATTTCCCTTTTTGAGGCCCATCCATTTGTGGGCAGCTCTGAGTTTGTCTGCCTGGGGTCGCAGGCGCATGGGCTTGCGCTGATCCTGCTATGGTCCTGCCTGTCAGGGAGGTCATCGGCTGCGGAGGGAGGTGGCGATGCAGATATAGAGGCACGGGAACAACGAGCAGACGAGCTCTATGAGCAAGCCATACAGATACTGTGCGTATGACCACAGTGCTTCAGAAGCTTTGGTCCAAAGCATCCCATAATTTATTTTCTTGTATTCTGGCTGACTGTCTTCGACAAAGCTTCTTGCAAAAGCCATTCTTTAGGCTCCCTACTGCCTGTTTGAGGTCTAGCCCCAGCTTAAAGAGAAAGCCGTTTGGAACACTAGGAGTCTAACCGCCACTGAAAGAAGAACTTTGTCTTGTCGGAGGTGTGTCCAATTGACTCATAGGAAGATGACAAAGTTCCAGCAGTCCTGCTCCCCATGCCAGCTCTTGAAGACAATTATGTCCCCTTGGTGACAAGCAGAATGAGTGCACTGTTTCTCGTGTTCCTAAGGGCAGAAAGATTGTAAGCATGATGGGGGAATCGGGTGGGGGAGTCTCAAGTGTCTGCTTGGATAAGGGGGATCCTGCTTCAAAAGCGGCTTCAAATGTCAAGTACCTGCAGGGATAAGCGGGATCCTTCTCCAACGAGTTGTCAACTCTCAAATATGGGCACGGATAAGCCGGATTCTTCCTGAATGTAGATGCATAGTTTCACCTATCCGCAGGGATGAGCGGGATCCTTGCTCCAGGGGGATGTCAAGTATCAAATATCTGCATGGATAAGCGGGATTGTTCCTGAAGAGAGATGTATAGTTCCAAATATCTGCAGGGAGAAGCCAGAATCCTTTTTCAAGCGAGATGTTAAATGTCCTGCAGAAACAAGCGGGATCCCTCCTCAAGGGAGATGAGGAAGGCGATGGAGATGTTAAAGGACGCTGCCGGGGTCACGATCGATGAGAAAGTGGCAGCCACGGAGGCGGGCTGGAGATTGAATGGCACTGTAGAGGCACAGACAGATGAGCTCTGGACCTGGGAGGACCTGGAGGTCCCTGGTGTCACGTTTGGCAACTTCACCCATATTGGCGCTCTCATCGAGATGGCGTACATGTATGAGGATTGTACGCACCCCCTGTGCTGATACCCCAACACGAAGTTGACTCGTCAAAGTCAGTAGCCAGTGCTGTAGAAAGGGGCCCCCTTTGTCGCAGCATGAAAAACCCGTGGTTTGGCAGGAGAGCGTGCGTGCGCGTATGTGTGTATGCTCTGTCTGTGTGTGTGTGTGTGTGTGTGTGTGTGTGTGTGTGTGTGTGTGTGTGTGTGTGTGTGTGTGTGTGTGTGTGTGTGTGTGTGTGTGTGTGTTTGTTTTGTTTTGGGGGGGGGGGGCAGTGGGGAGCTTGGGGGCTTATTTGTATGGCGGCGTTCACATGCCCCCACGTTTCTCTCCACTGCCCCCTCCCCCCCCCCCCCCAACGCCTGCCTGCCTTCGGACGTGCATGGTGGGGTTTGGGTATTTGGGGGAAGGGGTGTGGATGAGGGGGCAACGGAGGGAGGGTGGAAGAGAGAAGGGGGGGCGGGGAACATGGTTCGCGCTCTGCTCCTTGGCATGAGGGAAGAAACCTTGAGTTGTGTTGGAGTTCACAGAGGCAGGCAGCGCTAGTGACGCACTGTGAGGGGGCTTGTTGCATCCAGGGCATCTGCCAGGCATTGCGTACCGCCTGCTGCGCAGAGCAGCCTCTTTAGGCAACCCACAAGCGCAGGGTGAGATTGGCTTTCGCATGGCGTTAGGGTTGCGAACGCCGCTTTGGGACCAGCAGGGAATTATGTTTGGGATCACGGAACCGGACACCCCCGAAGCCTTGCTCAACTACTACTTTGCGGCAGGGGCCAACGACAGCTTCTCGCAAATGGTGTTGGGGTACCGGCACATGTACGGCCTTGGGGTGCCAGCCAGCTGCCAGGCTGCGGTACTGTACTACAATCCCGTTGCCGAGGAAGTCATCGAGGCCGCACGGCACCCTGAGGGCTTACCACAGGTGCCGCATGAAGCCACAAACCAGTAGCGAGTCTCTGACAAGAGGGGTAGGCAGGAGGGGAGGAGGATTTTTTTTGGGGGCGGGGGGGAGAGGGAGGGTTGGAGGGAGGGAGAGATGGAGGACAATTGGACAGGTGGAGGCAGGAATGGATGCAGGAAGAGGGACGGAGGGATGCCCCAAGTGAGGGAGACAGGTAGGAATGGCGGGAGGGCGACAGGAACGGGGGAAAAGAGGGAGGGATGTGGAGGGGAAGTGGATGGGTGGTTGCAGGAAGGGATGGAAGACTTGATGATTGTGAGACGGAAAGGGAGTGCATATGAGGAGAAAATGCGAGAGGCAGCTGGCTGCGTGAGAAACATACCCGTTGAAAGTATTCTCCTTCGTGGGGAGAGCCGCCCGGGGATTGTATTGCGAGCAGAGGGAAGGGAGGGCTGGTGGTGCAAGCACGGGGACGAGAAGGGGAAACAATACACGTTGAAAGACTCCATGGCCTTCAGAGCCCGTAAAAAAGAAGTTTGCGGGGGGTTGGGAAGTGAGGGTGCGGGAATGAGGCGATCTTTGAACCTTAAGTGCCAGATGTCCGCGCTGCTGCGCACACATGGGGTCCATGAAAGACGGTTCTGGGTTGCCGCAACGTTATGATCAGTACATAATCGCCCAAGGGCTTGGGATAGGAACAGGAGTAGTGACCCTTGGGGAAAACTTGCGTTATTGGGAGCTTACCATGTCTTCATGCCACACATGGAAGCCATGTGGCACATGGTACAAGTGTACTGAACCAGTGTCAGTCTGGGGCCCGCTTGGGAAGGGACTTCTTGATCCGAGTGCATGGAAGTCAAATCCTCTTGCATTGGTCATCACATGGACCCCATGTGTGGTCCACCTGCAGTCTTGACCTGC
>KV908477.1:299072-311572 GCA_002005505.1 Botryococcus braunii | reverse complement strand
TCCTCGTCTCCCTTGGCCTTACTCTGTCTTATTCTGTCCTTTTGTTTCTCTCCCCCGTCGCCCACTCTCTGCCCACCACCTTCGACAGGGTTGGGTAGTGAGGGGTAGGGGGGGGGGCGGGAGGGGATGGGGAAACACCGGGTACGACAGAGGGACGGAAAGAGGAAGAGGAGGACTTGTTCGAAAATAGTGACAGTTATGAAAAAAAGCTTACACCAAACCATGCTCTAAGGATGAAGCTATGTCACTACAGTCCCAGTCATCCGAGCCTTTCTCTCAGCCGACCCTTGCAATGCGCCGTGGTGCTTTAGATAGAAAACTTACCACATTCACCACATTGAGAACCTACTGGGGGGGGGGGGGGGGGATAATTGCAGGGCCAGCCGCAAGCTGCACAAAATGCCCAAGTGGGCCCTGCCGTAGCACCCCCAGGTGGCGGCAGACCTTCCGGCGTGCCAGACGCTGTGGCTCCGGAGCAGCCTGCTCCCGCGGGGAGTGGCGGGCCCACACCGGAGTAGCCAGTGCCTCATCATTCGGGTGCAGGTGAACTTCCAGGTACCGCCCTGTGCATATGGCATCTGGCATCTGGGTGCTGCACGTGGCCAGGGCGTCATCCAATGGCCGGGCTTTGCATTGACCATTTTATTTAGGTTTCAAAGAGGAAGGTCTGGCAAGGTTGCCACTGCAAAAATGCCAATTGGTGTGGACCAACGGGCGTATTTGCTGTGGCGAGTTGGATGCTTTTTGCTAGAAGCGCACCGAAGAAGAGATCGAGTCATTGCCTGCAAAGGGGGCGTGTGCCTGTGAACGGAAGCCTGTGAGGCATCATGGGAGTCTGGCAGGAGGCACTGTGTCAGACATCTGAGCTTCAAAGGAGCCAGTGCATCATCAAGTGAGTCAACACAGAAGGCTGCAGCTGGACCCACGGCCTTTGAAAGTGAGCTCTTTAATTAAGAGGTGCCCAGGATGAACTGTGCCTCACATCAAGACGAACGAATTAGCCAGGCGCTTCCTCCAACCGGTGGGAAGGAAGACACTGTGATGGACAACCGATCCACGAAACAGCGGCTGCTGTACTGGACGCTGGACCTTGTCGATGTGATTTACTGATCGAAAGGGCTAGAAGGCGGTACTCCATGCATATCATTGGCGAGTATTACATCGGCAATGTTGGAAGGGTGCGCTTTGCAATGTCTACTGTGAGAAGGGATTAGACATAGGCCTTTCACGTAGCCGGTAGCTCTTGAACTGGACGGTTGCCTGTGCCGAGTGGGTGGCCAGGAAGTCTTATTGGTTGGCGAGTAGGTGGCCAGGATATTGGTATCGCCTTGCAGAGTGGGTGGCCAGCATATCGCATTCGTCTTCCCGAGCGAGCGGCCAGGATCTCTTACTTGTACTGGCGAGTGGGTGGCCAGGATATCGTATTTGTCTTTCGGAGTGGGGGCCCAGGAGATCGTATCTGTCTGAAGGCCGGGCTTGTGACAGGGCCTCAACCCCCAACAGGTTAATCTATAGCCTGTGGCTTAAAGAGGGCAGACCCAAGCGGGAAAACCACTTGAGCACTGGTTAGCAGAACAAGCAATCTGAGGCATCTGGGACCAGCGCCGGTAGCTGGAGCATTAGCAGACGAAGTTGGACTCCATGTCGCAGACAGGGGACTTTGTGGTGGGGCAGTGCGTCATCAGCCTACCTCACCCGGGGTAGTCCATGCCAGACATCTAAGCTGGGGCCAGTAGCACTGCGTTACTGAACACGCCGCATTTCACACGACTGGTTGTAACTAAGGAGTGCGGCATCGCACAGGTCGCCATGCACCCCGCATCAAAGTAAGGAAGCCTTCATCTGGCCCATGCGTCAAGAAGCAAGTGCATATTGTCAACAAACGTCCCTCTTTATTTCGACCTGTGGCCGATAAGATCTGGACACGTAACACTTCGGGCACCGGGGCCCTGAGATTGATACACTTCACTGTTCCGCAACTCATGAGTGCATCTGTGTCAGACATTTGAGGCCGGAGTTGTAGCCCCTGCGTCATCAGACAAGTCGGGAGGGTGAGCAGTGTTTTGGGCACTTGGAGAGTGTGATTTGCCCGTGTGTACACATGTCAGAGGTATTCGGCAGAGTAATTCATGTAGGCCATATGGGTTTGTGACTGGCCAGTGCAAGTGGTAGGGAGTCATACATGCTACCAGTGTTGGGCACTTGGGGTTTGCGACTAGCTAGTGTGAGATGCACCTAGTGAAACTGGCAGTCCATGTGGGCCATATGGCCCTGGGTCTTGACAATGCGTAGCTGATACAAACAAGTTAGAAGGGCAAGCAATGTTGGGCACGTGGGGCTTGGGACCAGCCAGTGTGTTACAGGATGAATAGCCTGGGCAATCCATGTAGGCCACATGGGCATGGGGCGGCCCCTGCGTCATCTATCCCTTCCAAGCCGGCAGGATAAGGAAAGCCAAACATTTGGGGTGTGCAACTTGCCGGACCATCATCACACAAGCCGCTTGGGAAGTCCGCGCCTGAGTGTTGGGACTTGTCAAAAGGCAGTGCGTCAGTAAGGCATGTCACTACGGTCAGCAATCTCGGACACCTAGCCATAGCTGAACGCCAGACCATGGTCGAAGGGCCGTGCCAACCACATGACCTTGTGCCTCCTGTGGGTGCTCAATGATTGGAGCCCTTAGGGCCAGACGTGCATGGGGTGTGTGCAGGCAAGTCATCAATCATTATCAACAAGCCGACAGAGGGGGTTTCGCACTTGCAGCCAGTGGATGAAATCAGAACATGCGACGCCTTGTGGGTTTCTCGCTTTCAGCCAGTGGTTGAGGCCAGAGCATACGATGGCTCGTGGGTTTCTCACTTGGAGCAGTGGATGAGGGCATAGCACACGCTTGACCAGGCATCTCTCCGAGCCTATGCACATCGCTGACAGCGCCTTAAAACAATAGCTTTTGATATCTGACGAGTTTAACCGTGTAACCAGGCCCGTCGATCAACGGAGAAATACAGGGTGTTTTGGGCTGGTAGCATGAAGCATGGGGTTACAAGCGGACCATTTAAGTCGGCTTCTCTGTCCTCCGTCATGTCGACGAAGACAACTAACATTGCTGAAACTATTCTGAAAAAATAGAATGTGAGGGAGCGCCGATGTGCAAGGGCGTGTCACTTATTTCTGGCCGTGCCTTGCGCAACAACTATAATTAGTACAAAGTAAGCATGTACTTACCTCACACCAGAGGGGTTCAACAAGCTACTGCAACCGTCCTAAGACAGCACTTATGAAATATCCTCAGATGCCGTCCTTAAAAGAGACGCTATGGTGATGTTGATGGTTTTGTGACGTAACCATGGCTGGGACTTGGCAGAGAGATCCTTGAACAGTGGCAAATGTAGCTGACCTTCAGCACTAAACAGTTCGCTGCTGACCTGCTCATCTTTCACTTGCACTACACAAATCAGCCGAGACAACACCGTGATTGAAGAAAGAAACTTCACTTAAGCCTCTAACATCCCTAGTCGATGACCTGCTGTTTGCAGCGTTAATGAGATTGAGGACACCACAGGACACATGGATTTTTCGGAATGTCAATAGCAGTATCATAGCTGCACTGACACCCGGGGTTTCATGGACGGGTTGCAATTTGCAATTGTCCTGGCAGCTAAACCCACAGCCTTAATCCTCCATTCTTACTGCTACAGTGGCTGACCCCCTATTGGTCGGCATGTGTGGGGAAAGAACAAATCCACGGAACAGCCTCAAACAAGCTAATATCGCTTAATTTGGCGCGTTTGCTGCCCCTTTTGCCCTTGCTTTCTCTTAAACTGGCGTCAGACCGCGAAGGCTAGCCACGCTCCTATCAGAGCAAACCCGCCGAAGGGTGCCAGCTTAGCGTTGCTGCGATCTTCGGTTAAGGCAGCGTAATAGCAGCTGCCGCTGAACAAAACTATTCCGGTTGCCGCCAGAGAACCCACTAATCGAGGCTTACCCGCTAGCGGAGCAACTGCTAGAAGCATTGAATGGATCTGCGCATAGTTGGGCGGACCCTAAGTGACTTAATGTCGGCTTACAGACCCTCAACCCTTGCATAAGATATGTTTGTCAACTTACCAAGTGATACTTATTTCCACGGTCAAAAACTTCGGTAAAATATGGATCCTTTGGCCTGAACCCGTGCGCTCCGTAAGCTCCCAAGGCCACGGCAGCGGCGCCGCTGACCCCAGCAAAGATCCTCCACATAGAAGGCATCTGAAATTGTGGAGAACACAGTGCTAGACCCTGAAATTGTATTCGGATGCGTTTAAAAGGTTTGCGCAGCCAAAATTACGCACAAAATGCTTGAAGAACTATCAACGAGTAGTAACCAATTGAGAATCAAGGAGAAAGAAACGAATAATCGAAATATGATACATAGGAACTCAAGACCCTGGCCCCTTGTAAGAATGGACTCCTTGATGCGTCCACTGGCATGGTTGTATGTTGATACACGTCTGTCAGGTTCCGAGGCCATCTGATGTATGTCATGTGGCCCCGGCAAGCCAGCCCTACGGGGCCCTGAGACTGATATACCGGGTACCGGGTATTCACATTTCCCTTCAAACACTAAGCAATATAAACACTTTTACCTTCAAACACGAGGCAATATAAGTTACCCCACTGGATGTCACTAACCACACGCAAGAACTTTGTCATGTTTTGTGGAATACATCTGTATGGTAGCCTCTAACTCTGTAATGTATTCCTGTTGTTCGTTACCCTCGGGAGCTGGAGTTCGTAACACCTTGTTAACTACATGTGGGATTTGGGAAATCTAATAACTTCATCCTTGGAAATAACTAAAAATTTTAGATAACTAAGAACTTCTTTAAGAGACTTAACTCTTTAACTAGGCTGCAAACTGTAAATTTTACCCAAACATATACAGTGTTGCCTATACTACTGGTACCATCAAAGGCTCAATGCCGCTGCCTATAAGCAGCAACTTTCCAAAAAATTCACTTTGAACTAAACAATAATTCTTTGCATACCAAGGGGGAACGGACTTCTGCCGCTGTGCACAACTCCTCACGAGTCATACCAGGTACTCCACACCAAGCCATGGGCGATGGCCTCTTCTTGCTCGAATTTGAGCCGCGTGCGAGAATCATGCTGGATGCACAAGAGAAAAGCTTTGTCAAAAACGGAAACCTTGGCAAAATGAGCACAAAAAACACAAAGCAGCGCATATGCATATTATACAGAGTGGGAACCGTTCCAAGGCCTCAGGCAGCAGATGATGATGCCGGCATTTTAGAGTCCTGCATGGGAGGATAAGATTGTGCTTCCACATACGTCCTTGAAACCTCCAGATGCCCTCAGGCGTCCTCCATATAATAAGGCGAGGATAGGGTCCTCCCTGTTGAAAGACCAAGGGAGTTTTCCCTACGTTGGAGCCAATATAGGGCCATGCTGCCCTGGAGAAAAATCGCTGAAGATAGATAATTGATGATTGACATCCCATGGATGCCATGCCCAGTGGATCAACAGCGTCATGGGGCAGGATGTTGATGGGCAGAATCGTTTGGGATGTCGAGACGTGGCTGCATGACCCACAAATACGCTGGTGTTCTCACCTTGCAAATATTGTGCTGAACACAGGACATGCAAAACCTGTACTATACACCTGCAAAATGCGTAAGGAGAAGATAGAGGCTGCCTCCATTAGCCCATGCCTTGCCCGGGGTCCGTGGCTGTGATCTTGGAACATGACACCATAAACCCACTACTGGCACCATCTGCCGTCCCTGACTCTTACGCTACCGGAATGTTCCCCAACCTCTGCAGCATTTTTACGCCCCCAACCCCTTTTGTCCCTTCTCCCTTCCTTCCCCTCCCATCTCGACTGCATCACTCTCACTATGTAAGTGCGCGCGCGCGCGCGCGCGTGTGTGTGTGTGTGTGTGTGTGTGTGTGTGTGTGTGTGTGTGTGTGTGTGTGTGTGTGTGTGTGTGTGTCTTTGGTTGTGTGCAAAGGGGCAAAGGACTGCAGGGACAAAAAAGGGGTCATAAAGTGAGGACAAGGGGGGGGGGGGGAGAGAGAGAGAGAGAGAGAGAGAGAGAGAGAGAGAGAGAGAGAGAGAGAGAGAGAGAGAGAGAGAGAGAGAGAGAGAGAGAGAGAGAGAAGGTGAGGGGGAGCATCCCCGTGCACGCCTCCACAGCTCTAGTGCCACCCCCCACCCTCTCTTGCCTGCCATCTGCCTCTCTGCCTCGATATGCATGCGCTGTGTGAATGTGTGTGGTACCCTGCCCCGGGGAAATGCGTGCAGATGGGTTTGTACACGTTTGTTTTTCGTGTGTGTGCCAATCTATTCCAAAAGGCCACAGGATACCTTGCTTGGGTGGTTTTTGTGGAGCCAGGTGCCCAGCCATTGAAGAGCAATGTCAGGGTCACTAGAAGGCTTCTGCCTGGCTAACTCTGTGAGCCCCTCCACCAGAGTGGGCATAAGCTGCATGTTGATGTATTCTCCGGGCTCATTGGGGACCTGCAGTGGAGCAAGGTGCGGGAAGAAGAACTGCAGTTCCCTTGCCGCACTTAATGGAGAGTCCGATCCATGAGTTGCATTGCTAGTGTTGTCTGTACCAAATAGGGCTCGGAGCCTGTGCCCATTGCCCTGGACACATCTTCAATTTCTGTATATGATACAGTAGCTGCTTTCTGCAAATCTTCAAAGACTCTTGATGCCTTGTGGTCCAGTTGTCCTCAGTCGGATCAAATCGAAACAAATTGTCTTTATTTTGTTAAGCATTGCGAACACAGCAGGCCACAAGGAACAGGGGACCACGGAAATTTGGCAAAACGAAAGAAAATTTTTGTGGGACCTCTGGAAAGTGACTAGTTCACAAGAAACCTGCAACCTACTATTGATGACCAACAGAAAGGTTGGAAACCTGCAAACTGTCAGCCAGTTAGCTGGATGGCATATATAAGGTGGGAGTCTTACGATGTAGGTTGCTCAATGCGCGCAATCGCGGTGTTTGTGGGGCCCATTAACTGGCGCCAGCTCTGCACTGCTTCAACCTTGGACAGCGCCATTGCGTGTGTTGGCCCACTGGTCATGAAGGTTATGAGCTTTGAGAAAAATGGCTTTCCCTGTGAATGAAGACTCGTGTGACTGTCTTAACTTTGGCAAAAGATGAAATTCTGGCAGGGTCCTTACAAGCGTGGTTTCCAAAGACACAACAGCGGCAGAGAGCATCACCTTGTGTTCTTTGTAGAAGTCTTCAGCTTGGTCTTTTGTGAGCTGTGCAGCCAAGAGCACCACGTATCAGTCAGCAATCACTAATAGGTTTGCCCGGAAAGTTAAGTAGCGATTTGTTTTGAAGTTGCGCCACAGGCATACAAAAGAGTGACGAGAGCTGGCCCCAACTGTGCGGCCATTAGCCAAGAAGGAACATACAGGTCAAGCAAACGCACCCATATGGTCCGTTCATCGAGTATTGTGAATCCGGCCAACGCTACAAGCTGCTGGATGTCCCGCAGTCGCGAAGCTCGTATTGCGTCCGGTTTAATGAGAGCCAATGTCCGCTCCATAATAAACAGCATCTTCTAATTGAAAGTGTTGAAAGCGTTCTCGAAGATCCATGAGAAGCACTCGGCACGCTGGCGGTAACTCTCTGACCCCTGTCATCTTGGTATATACTTCGAGCGTGCGGAGTCCAAATTTGCGGACAGCATAGACCACGTGGCGCGTACTGCCGGATTTCGATGTTCTGCAGACCCCGAGTTGCGGGCGGGAATTTCGGGTTGAGGGCCACAACTCAATGCGCTGAATTGTTTTGAACACAAAGTGAAGTCCATCCAATCTGTACTAGTACTACTAGTACACGAATCTAATTCATGGGCTGTTTGTTACAGTCATTGGGGCAGGGCACCCACACAGCCTCTGCCACACGCAACCAAATTTTTCACGTAACCATTTCTTGCATTTCGTGTGCTAGGACTTGCACTGTCGAAGTCCTCCCAGCTGCCCCAGCTGCTTGCCTCACACACCAGCAGTGCACACATTCTCCTTATCCTATCGCTCTACATTAAATCTGATGTACATCATGTACTGCCGGTGTTTCTTAGAGGAAACAACCCAGTGTTGCAGGTGGACTGCAAAGGTGTGCCGCATTTACGCAGCTTGCCAAATTAATAGGTCAGAATGAAAGGTGCCAGTGGGCGTCAGTGGGCCTTTTGGCCCTTCTTGTCGAAGTTCGTTACATATGTATCGAGTTTTGACAAAAAGCAAGAGGCCTGTCTGACGGTTAGTGCAGCTGTCACTCCTAATTGCGACAAACCAATACAAAAGATTTGAGCTTCAATTTCTCAGCACATAGGCAGTCCAGCTGGAACAAAGGGTGCATGCATGTCAGCCCTACATGTAGAGCAGTACAGGTTGTGACAAGGGGCGACATGACTCAGCAGTCCCAAAGATAAGAAGCTTTGATCCAAGATCTCTCGATAGAGAGACAAAACCCAAACTGACCTCCATTGGGACAGGCTAATACTATTAGCAATAGCCTGAGGCTATGCCGCATAGAATGGCTCCAGGGCTAAGCACATGGCAACGGCCTGCGTGACTTCTTGAATCAGCATGGTGCTGAAGCACAGTGTTGGCTTGTTGTATACACGTGATACCGAGGAGGTGACATGAGAGAAGCTATGGTAGGATGCACACAGGGCCTTGTCAGATGATGTTACTCCCTAAGTGCTGAAAACGACTGCTAAGAAGAAGATGAGATGGGACCCTTTCCGCAGGGTACCTCGTGGACCCTCATGAGGCCATGGGAAGTTTATGGGATAAGTCTGGGTGCCAAGCCTTTCCAGTAGAGCTGATCACATCCTCCAGCTGCAGCAAGTGGAGCAGTTACCGTATGACCTGGGGATCGGCCTGTTTTTTTGGAACTTGTTTAGTTCCCGGAGAATTTCAAATGCAATACGAGGCATACATTTTCTGAATGGCCTGGACGATCAGACCCTGCCTCGTCTTTGACACTTTCACGGTCTAAGATCTGAAGGAACTGCGGACATGCTTAATAAAG
This sequence comes from Botryococcus braunii, assembly GCA_002005505.1. Lineage (NCBI taxonomy): Eukaryota > Viridiplantae > Chlorophyta > Trebouxiophyceae > Botryococcus > Botryococcus braunii. The sequence goes on along the minus strand of KV908477.1, from coordinate 302,513 downwards.
CGAGTGCTCTCGCCTACTGCGGTACAATACTTTGGATGTACAGAGCCTTACCCGCACAGTGTCCAACTGAAGTCCTGCGTGAATAACTTGGCAAGCTATTTGATCAGTACTCAGTACAACCAAAGGTAATAGCAATAAAAATCACCCCCTTCCCTGCCTCCCTTCCTCCCACCATCCCCCCCCCCTGTCTCTCTCTCCCCCTCCCTCTCCACCCCCCCCCTTTTCCCTTCTCGTATGCATGCACATGCACGCGTGCTTGTGTGTGTGTGTGTGTGTGTGTGTGTGTGTGTGTGTGTGTGTGTGTGTGTGTGTGTGTGTCCAAAATAATATAGCGCGTCGACAGGAATACCCTGGGAGAGGTTTGAGTGACTCATAGCACGCAGACGCGTCTCTCGTACGTACGTACGTGTTCCTCACATTAGCCATTTCAAAACTTATGACTGTAGGAATAATCAGTGAGGGGAATGCTGAAAGCTTGTGGCATTAACGACATTGTAAAACCCACACACGGTCCTAATAAGAATGTTGGTACTCAGAAAATGCAAAAAAGTGTTTGTAAAATGTCAAAAAAGCGGTCCATGAACTGGTATGTGAAATGAGAAGTTCCTATCAAATAGCAGACAGACTCTGGGACCAAATCAAGATGCATGTGATGCCAATGAGCTTAACCGCAGAATTCTAGAAGCTATCGAAGCACAATTGGGCCCAGCGCTTCAAGGAAGAAGAAAAAAAAAAAAAAAAAAAAAAAAAAAAAAAAAAAAGAGACATACTGTTGTAACTATCAGCAGAGAAGTGCTTGGCTATCCTTGCACGTATACCAATGAATCAAAATACATGAATATCATGTCGGCATAACACATAACCATGCTACTGCATTACTTAGAAGCACACAAAATCTTGTGGCCTTAAGCACCTGCAAGACTACTTCATTTTCTGCTTCGCCTTCTTGGCCCAACGATCAGATAAAGAGGGTTCATACCTTCAAGAGCTGAGGGCACTTCGCCACGAGCTAGCTCGTGATGTACACTATCTCTATGACACGCCAGAAACGCACTGGCTTGCGTATATCAAATAGCTACGACCCTCGTTCGGAGCTTGATGTCCAAGATGCTCGAGCTCAGTCATATTTCACTACCTCCTACTGGTACTGTTGTCAAACAAAAAGTATACTGTTCTACTGACCTGTGCCAAGACTTCTTGCATCTCCCTCAAGTGCTCCTCAAACCCTTTCAAGGGGTCTCGCCCCCTCATCACGGCCTTGCCTAAGCCTACTAGTAGCTACTAGAAGGCGGCACACAACGATCCCCTATACAAAGCACGCTACAGCATTCATGTTCTTAACCTGAGGGGACTTATAGCAGGACCAACATTGGGCCCAATCAACTCACACCGATCTTTTTCTTCCGACATCGCAACTGCTTTCTGAGAATCTCATCGGTTGGAATCTGTAATGGTTCTAATCTACATGAAGAGGGGAGTATAACCTAAAGTACAAACTGGAGAAATACGATGTTGAAGTACCTCATGAGTGAGGATTGGTTTTGTAGCAGCAACCAGTAACGTCAACACGCCCAGCCAATCGTCAAGGAACTTGGACTGTTATCAGCAATACCTATCAACTTGCCAATAGGCAATGCTAAGTCCTGCAGACAACGTGCCTCTGTATAGAGCCATCCCTGAACTTGCAGTATTCATTCACCAGAAAAGGCATTTGAACCGGAAAACATCTACTCAACCATGTCAGTGGGATCTAGCGGAAGGGGAAGCTACGGACTGTGGCGAGCACTGGCACGAGCCGAGAAACTGCAAGAAAACAGTGGACAATCGCTTCCTGTCCTACCTTAAAGCACTGTGAAGCGATGAAACCAAGCCAAGCCTTGCCAATGCTCTTGCTTCTGAGACTGCTAAACTAACCGTGAGAACTTAGAGCACAACGCATGCTGGGCTCGTACTGGTCCGACCCATGAAGAATAGCTTGTGCTAGGCCTTCCATACCAACTACCTGTGCGAGAAAGGCCCTTCTCGCAAATGGAAATGGTATGGCAGGCCAGCTCCAATGCATCAGCAGACAAAAGACAAAAACACAGCTGATGCAGAGGTAATAGGGACCTCTACGGTGGTACGGTATACAAAAAGCTCACGCAGAGCTAATAGAGAGCTCCATGTTTGTTCAACATACAACAAACAGATGGCACAGGAAGGCCGCCCCCCCCCCTCCCCGGTGTGGAGTCACCCTGTTGTACATAAAAATGTTGATAAAGTGGCTCAACGATCGCCGCAGCCAAAGAGCTCTAGCGTCCGGCCATGCAGTTTCTAATGTGAATTAGTAAAAACCGTGTGCTGTGAACCTTGCAACCCAACCCACGCAGAAGCGCTCCCTCTCCAGATATATTAAAGTGAATCAAATTGTACTACGGCAAACAACCGGGCAGTGACACCTGATGTTCCCTTGACAAGAATCGGACCTCATCGGCTACTTCTCTTCACAGGCAAGGTGCGCAATACATGCCGTTCCAGGTCCTTGCAGTAAAAGGCATTGCACGGAACAAATGAGCATGCACGTGATGCGGCATGAAACACGGCATTTCCCAAGACCCATACCTCAAAACTGAGGCGGCCTCCACCGAAGAGGAAGTCTCGACTGCCCCATGTCGCGAAACTCAATGAACTCGCGTTCCCCGCTTTTACAATGTTAGTCGACAGCTCTGTTCATGACACCTGGAGTCACTGGCTGATGCAAGGCTCAGGGTACGATGTTAGTTCGCAACTATGTTCATGGCACATGGGTCACTGACTGAGAGGAGGTGGGCTCGAGGCTTCGCTGGCGCAGCACCCTTGCGTAGCGCAGGAAGGTTGCCGGGTCTTTGGTGCCGTATGCCCTGAACAGGGAAAGGTAAGCATCTGGCATGCCAGCCGCGGCGGCAACCAGTTCCTCCTCCTCTGCATCACTGATGGGTTGGAAGCCCTCTGGAAATGTCAGTCGCTTCATGAGCCTTTCCAAGGTTGATGCAGCCCCCCGGTAACTCCCGCTGCCCTCGACTGAGTTGGATGCTGTCATGGTGGGCACAGGAGCATCCATGCTTCCACGGCGGGATCGAGCCCCCCTAGAGCTGCTCCTCTGGGCTTGGTATTTTCTTGTTCGTCCACCATCCCCTTCCTGCTTGGGATCTGCTTTTGGTCCTGGCAATCTTCCCTGCCCAGCAGATGTCGCGCCAAAGCCTCCATTCCTTCGGAAGAGCCGGGGCTCAGTAACCCCAAGCAATGACCAGAAAGCAGACCTGAGCGTGGCGGGCTTTCCATTCAAGAGGATCGGCGATGGAGTCTCATCCTCAAAATCTATAGAGGATATCACTGAAGGAGTGGTCGAAGGCGGCAAGGATGCTGAAGGTGGAGTTGAGGTTGAGGAGCCATTTGCCAGTCCTCCGACGTGGCGCCTAGAAG
>KV908477.1:286572-291572 GCA_002005505.1 Botryococcus braunii | reverse complement strand
CGGACGAAAGATACGGATCTATAAATAGAAACGTAGAGCTCTATGGCCCGAGGAGCATCCACTGCGGTATTTAGAATTAAGAGTGAAGCGTATCCTAACCGCACACCAGAAATCGTGCATGCGGGAACGCGGGATCTAGGGGCCGAAAACAGGTGGTGTAGTCAAAAACACGTGAGGGAGGGGGGGAGGGAAGGGTAGAGAGAGAGAGAGAGAGAGAGAGAGAGAGAGAGAGAGAGAGAGAGAGAGAGAGAGAGAGAGAGAGAGAGAGAGAGAAGAGAGAGAGAGAGAGAGAGAGAGAGAGAGAGGTGGGGGGAACAGAGAGAGGGGGGGTGTGGGAAGAGAGAGAGAGAGAGAGAGAGAGAGAGAGAGAGAGAGAGAGAGAGAGAGAGAGAGAGAGAGAGAGAGAGAGAGAGAGTGAGAGAGAGAGAGAGAGAGAGAGAGAGAGAGAGAGGGAGAGGGGGGGGGTCAGAGAGAGAGAGAGAGAGAGAGAGGTTAGAGAGAGAAAGGGGGGAGAGAGGGGGGAGAGAGAGGGGGAAAGGAAAGGGAGAGAGGGAGAGGGAGGGGAGAGGGAGAGGGAGAGGGGGGGAGAGAGAGAGGAGAGAGAGGAGAGAGAGAGAGAGAGAGAGAGAGAGAGAGAGAGAGAGAGAGAGAGAGAGAGAGAGAGAGGGGAGGGGGGGGAGAAGGGAGGGAGAGAGGGGAACATACACACAGACACAGACACAACCACAGTCACACACACACACACACACACACACACACACACACACACACACACACACACACACACACACACACACACACACACACAGACACACACACCCACACACACCCACACACACACACACACGCACACACACAGACACACATACACACACCCACAAAGACGCACACACACACACACACAACATACACACACAACATAAAACCAAAAAACATAAAACATAAAAAGAAAAAACCAGGCAAGTAGAAGAGGAAATAAAAACTGAAGAACGACAAGGGAGTAAAAACCAGAAACCCTGCCCCGGCCAAGGAGCCTTGTCTATCTATCTTGTGGGAGAGGGGGATGAACAATACCGTCATCAAAATCAGAAGTGTGTGAAACCGATAGCCCATGCGTTTAAGAAAAGTCCGCCAAGGGCTGAGACGAGCAGGAGACGAAGGCAGCATTAGGGCAAAAGGAAGATGGTCGCAATCTGAAACACAACCTCAATAACGCAAGAGAAGCTATAAGATAGAGCAACACGAGAGGAAAATACAAGCACGAGAGGAAAGAGACAGAGTAGGCGACAAAGAAACAACGAGCGGACGTGCAAAAGGCAGGCCCGGTCGCAAGATACGCGCGTGTGGAGTGCACGTGGCACGGCAAGTAGAGGGGTAAGCAAAACCAGAGGAGGGAGCCCCAAGGACGGCCCCAAGGGGACCCAAGGACCACTTCTTTTACCAAGAAGGGTCTAGATAAGTCCTTATACCAATCTTGATATAGGAAGGAGAATGCTTTTCCATTGTTGGAACGTGTTATTACAGGTTGACTTTCCTATTATCACGTATTACTCATTCAATAGGGAATCTAGCCAGCACACGGCCTTGACGAAGTTCCCAAGTGTCCTACTAATATGACACTCAACACCACAGATTCATGCATGCATGTACACGGGACCTCTGGTGCAAGATGCTGGCCACATCTGCCACCAGCAATTCTTACCAAACTTTCAGTCACAGGTACTGTACAGATGATTGCACTTAAAAACTACGTACCCCATATCCTTGTATTGTGTCGTCTGGGTATTGTGTTGGATACATGGATAATTGCATGGGTTGCGCGGGGTGGGGGCGATATACAGACTGTGGACCATTATTTTTCCAGTTTCTTCAGGGTCTTATATAAGGGTCTTATACCTACGAGTTAATATATTACTCGTAGAGTTGTCAACCCGGGGGGGGGGGGGGGTAATGCTTATAGCGGACGGGGAAAATTGCTGGGAGTATTGGGGTGGGAGCTTAGGGCACTCGGCGAGAGCCTCTCGCCTCCATCTTCCTTTTGCTCAAGTCCTTATACCAAGAGTCCATCACAAAGGTGGGATCAGCATGGATAGATCTTTCAGAGGGGTCGAATCGCATCAACAAAATTCCAAGCACAGGTAGTCCCGTAACCCATATACGGGCTACGTAGCCTACGGGCCCTAGCGTTATGACCGGGGCCATCGGGCCTTCCTATGGCATAGTGTTGCCTAGGCCACAGCATGTAGGCCATACGTATGTATACATAGGAAAGGGAAGATAGGGGCGAAAGCCCTGAACTTCCACTCCAGTAGCACTGGGCCATTACTCCCGGCAATTGACCCCCTGGCTGTAACCTCTACCCACCCCCCGCTGAGGTTGACAACCCTGCTAATAAATAAGACCCTGAAAAAACTGGAAGGAGAATGTCAATTTGGTCCCTAGGCACTCATGTATATCCCCGTCCCCAACCACAAATATGGTATATACACACTATTCTTATGTACAACAACACATACCAAAACCCATGCACAATCCACGTATGTAGAGGTATGATGTTGTACATGTAATTATCTCATGGCCGTATCGGTGACTGACAGTTTGTTTCGGATTCCTGCTGGCAGAAGTGCCCAGCGCCTTCCACCAGAAGGTCCCGTGTACATGCATGCATGAGTCTATGGTGTCATGTTAGTAGGACACTTTGGAACTTCTTCAAGACCGTGTGCAGGCTAGATTCACTGTTGACTGGGTAAAAGGTGCTAGTAGGGCCCCTACTGGAGGGGGCCACAGAAACCTGCCGGGCCGGGGGCCGTAGGAACGCCGGAATCTGTTGCAACTTGTTACAACTGAAGTACAACTCGTAACGGCTCGCGAGTCCATCAATTCGACGCAGCAAAAAGAGGTAAATCTAAATCTCGGTACTGAGTCTTCTGGGACACGGCTCTGTGTTTGCAACTTTTTTTGAAGAGACGTTTATTGTGCCATATTTTTCTTAGGGCTGGGCCAAAAGACCAACATCACTCGAGCGGTTCCCACAAGTGTGGATCACAATGCCAAATGCATGCATATTTTTTAGTATTATCATTGCATTTTGTTTTTCAGATGGATACAGTGAGCCTGATAGCAAGTCTGTGTCAGATATACAGGTTGTTCCGGCCGTCTCAGATTTGATTTGTTGCACCGGTTGTAGCCCGGGCGCTTGGCACATATTTTTGGTGATACGTAAACTCAAGACCTCATTATTTATCCCTGAACTGCAGATCCAGGACCTGCTGGACAAACATAACCCGCGATTTAAAGACCTCAAGCTCCCATCGTTCGACGACCTGCCAGACTGGAAGACTTTCGTAAACAGACATATGAACGAAAAGGTAAAGATTTTGAATGATAATAGTTTGGACGATTTGACAAAGTTCGCTAGCTGTTTATGTTTGGGGGCTACATGTACGTGGAGGGCCTTGAAGTCACAAAAATTTGGAATCGTGAACGCTTATACAAGCATAACACGTATGGGTTTGAAGTACAAGCAAAAGCCACTGAATCATTTTCACTCGAATGGGATGATGATTTGTGTTTCTGGTGCCAGTTCAAACTCAATTCATTTGGCTTGTAATCTGTGCAGCTTCATAAACTGCGCAAGCTGTGCGTGCATGCCCTTCCATACCCTTACTGTGTCTCTTTGCATCAGATTATATATTATTGGAAGAGACGCTCTCCCTCCCCCCTCCCTTCCCCCGCCCCCCCCCCTCTCTCTCTCCCTCTCTCTCTCTCTCTCTCTCTCTCTCTCTCTCTCTCTCTCTCTCTCTCTCTCTCGCTCTCTCTCTCTCTCTCTCTCTCTCTCTCTCTCTCTCTCTCTCTCTCTCTCTCTCTCTCTCTCCTCTCTTTCCCTCTTCCCCCGCCCCTCTTTCCCCCGAGAGTGTGTGTGTGTGGGTGTGTGTGTGTGTGTGTGTGTGTGTGTGTGTGTGTGTGTGTGTGTGTGTGTGTGTGTGTGTGTGTGTGTGTGTGTGTGTTCCTGTCCTCTGCTCTCTGTTTGTCGGTATCTGTCTCACTCTCAATCATTCTCAGTCTCTCCTGAGCCAAAACACGGTGCTGTTAGCCAGTGTCAATAGTATGCATGCTTCCACACTAGAAGAAATTAGGATCGCAGAACCCCTGAAACTGGAGCCTTCAATGCAATGAGAGACTGGGTATCAATTGACCTAGTTAGTAATCTTACCTCCAACTTAGAGATCTCGTAAGAGTAACAGCAGTTTTAACAGCAGTTTCTTTTAGCAGCAGTTTCCTTCTTAAACGGGATAGTGTATCTTTCAGCAGAGGGAAACCACATCCAATAAACCAGTGATATCATTGAAGTGCCGGGTATGAGGCAGGAGTGATTGCAATACCTGGCATCGATGTCCGTGTGCCTGCCCATTGACAGTGTTCTGATGACATCTCAGTGGTGACCTGTCACAGCTATATTGCTTGCAAAATGCTAGTGGGCAGGCCCTTGAATATAGACTGTACTAGTCCCCAGGCTGATTAAATCTTCCTGTCTCTGGCCCTCCCTGGGCTGTCTAGCAGCATGCCTAAGCGCTCTGTAGGCTCTGTAAGGGCTGAGCAGGCCTGACGGGCCCACGGGGTGACGAAACCTCGATATGTATGCAGGCCATGGTGTAAATCTTGTTTTTATTGTCATGAAGGAAAGTCCCACTCCCATTGTGCTCTTGCTCATGCTGTCATTTGAGAGTGCCATCCCTCCCCCTATCTTCCCCATGCTCTCGCCTCCCTCGTGATCACTTCCACTTCCTTGTCCGGAGGGTACATGCACGCGCGCGCGCGCGCGCGCGCGTGTGTGTGTGTGTGTGTGTGTGTGTGTGTGTGTGTGTGTGTGTGTGTGTGTGTGTGTGTGTGTGTGTGTGTGTGTTGGGGGGGGGGTTCCCTGTACTTGAGCAAGGGGGAACGAGGGGAGCTTAGTGTGGGAAAGAGAAGTGGGGCTTTGGAAAAGGTAGAAAAAGGGTAGG
>KV908477.1:274072-281572 GCA_002005505.1 Botryococcus braunii | reverse complement strand
GCGTTGGTTGCGCATACCCACGCTGGTCCTCGTGGGGGTACAAGGAATGGCCTTACCTATGTTAATCAGCTTGTACCTGCTGCTTATAATTTATAAACTGGTGGTAAGCTGGTGTTAGAAAAATAGACACTAACATGTATACCTTAGGTATTTGAGCAACATGTTGGGTCATTTCATATTAGCATGTTTGTGAGCCACATCAATTCATTTCAAGGGTTTATAATACTTACAATGCTCATAAACAATAAGGTACAGTCATAGTTCACTTGGGTGTGTTTGTACTGTATGGTACTTTAAGGTTAATTGACACTCATAGTGATTTATAGAGGCCTTGGTACAATTTCGGCCTGTTTTCTGCCAGTTTTCTAGTAAGGTATACTTATTCCGGATCTCATCGACCGTGAGACTTTAACTCCTGCGGTCCTTGGTTTTTGATTCGAGGTTCGTATCGGTGGTGAGTTAAAGTTCCGAGTCACTTAGATTCGAAACTATCATCGACCGAGATTCGTACTGTTCATCGACGACCATGTCGAATCATAAGGTACATTGAAATTCCAGTGCATAGTACTGATGGCATGCAAACTTGATCGTGCCCGTACGCTTTCAAGATCTGGAGTTGCAAACCTGTCAGGAGGCTAATAAATGTGTAGTCTCCTTAGTATAAATAGGAAGTGCTCAAAGGGTCAGTCAGTCTTGAGTTCCCTTATCAAGCTCCTGTCCCGTTTGCTTGGTCGTGTTTCGTCCACTTCTACAAGCTTTTGTTTGGGCACAGTTCACTTACTCTAAATGAGTGTGAGTTACAGGTAATTGCAACACTATTAGTTAGTCAGTTGTTATTGTAACAAGTCTTGAGTTCCCTTATCAAGCTCCTGTCCCGTTTGCTTGGTCGTGTTTCGTCCACTTCCACAAGCTTTTGTTTGGGCACAGTTCACTTACTCTAAATGAGTGTGAGTTACAGGGAGTAACATTTAACTTCAAATTCTACAAATTCTGTTTTGATGATGCCATTACAGCAAAAGCTGGTATGTATATTACTTAAAATATATACCAGCTTACTACCACCTTGTAGCTCGTACGTACATATGTCTACGTATGTCATGACATGCCAAGAGTAGGAAACTTGAGTTGCAACTAATGGCAATTGATGGCAAGATTCTCATGCATGTTCTCAGTCACTAGCACGGGCGTACTGACTAACAGGCCTTAGGTGTCAATGCTTCTAATGCACGTTGATCACTAATAGTACTAATTAGTACTCATATTATAATATCTATGCTGCAGGCATCCCGTCTCCACTTCCAACCGCCGAATTCGCAATCGGGGACTTACTTTTGCAAAACAAAGGATCAGAGAGACAACAAGTTGTGCAGAAGAAGCATGCCACCATCCCAGAGTGGCTCCTGCAAAGTCGCTCCTTCCAGACGCTCCACAGATTCTACAATAACAAATTTGAACGTAGAACTGGACCCTCGAATGTTCTGTCAATGGGACCTCTAGGCGATAACAGTAAACCATACACCCTCATCTTGGACCTGGACGAAACGTTGGTCTATTGCTATGATCTTGGGACCTTCATGTCAAACCCGGTTTACCTTCCAGATGCAGTGATTGCTTTCCCAAGTGAAGCCTTAGAAGGCGAAACTGTCGAACTGTTGGTGTGCCTCAGACCAGGGCTTGAAAACTTTTTGCGAGATGTCTCGCAGTTTTACGAGATTGCGATCTTCAGTGCTGGTATGCCCAACTATGTCCATACTATTCTTCAAAAAATAGATCCCAACAGACGGTTCATACAAAGTGTATTTACGCGTGACCATGCGTCAGTGTACTCCAGGCGCCATATTACTAAGCGTTCCGATCTCTTCGTGAAAGACATCAGTGGGCTATTCGAAGGGGACAATCGTAGGCGAATCGAAAGGGTCGTTGCCGTGGACGACCGCATTCATTATTGGCCCAAACACCTGGACAATGTGATCCCCATCCGTCCGTTTCGAGGAAACCCTGATGACTCCGAGCTTAGCGCATTGCTTGAAGTTCTGCAAAGCCTGGTGGAGACTGATGATGTGCGGCACGAAATCAAGAAATTATATAATCTCTCAAAAAATGTGTCTGGAGGGGGACATTTTGGACGTGTCTAAAAATCTCTCAGATTATCTCTCCGACAAATGCTTAAACGCTCTTTCTTCAATTCAGATTGGTGAACTGGCCAGTTCACCCCCATGGGCTCCAGGTCTGAGCTTATTAGCCCACCAGGTCATCAGTTAATTAACTACTCATAAGTGTAAATTTCAGTAAATGATATCTAAGCGTTTGTTGCTGCGGAGCTTCATCGTGAGGGGCCCGAGTGCTCAATTGATCCCAAGCTTGCAGGGACAATTGTTTTGACCTGGAGTGAATCTCCAAGTTTGATGCTTGAGCACAATTAAGGGGTTATATCCACTAGCTAGTTTGATGGTTGAGCACAACTGAGGGGTTATAACCACTAGCTAATTTGATGCTTGAGCACAATTGAGGGGTTATATATAACCACTAGCTAATTTGCAAAATAGCATCAAATAAGCATCAATTGATGCTTATTTGATGCTAATTTAAGGGGTTATAACCACGTGGGTTATAACCAAGTGCACTATTGTTTGTATCACGAATCAAGCATCAATGCATCTCGGTATGCACCACATATGTACAGCTGTACAACTGTGAGGTACCTATGTGTATTTGTATACCTGTATAGATACCTAGCTAGAACCCTACCCTTGTTGGTACCTGACTACAATCCTAACCCTATATATACACGTGCACGTGTATATATAGGGTACATCCAGATACCTAGCTTGGTGCCTTGGAAGATGTTTTCGATGTACGACGTGTTATCGTAGCCATCGCCCTGGTGGCAAGGGAACTCGTGGCAAGGGAAACAGTGGACGTAGGAGATATACCACATGTATCCCTTGCCACCACGCTGAATGCGATATAAACTCCACCATGCTGAAAGCGTAATTACCCCCACGCTGAATGCGTTATACACTCCACCACGCTGAATGCGTAATTACCCCCACGCTGAATGCGTTATAACCCCCACGCAGCCCCATGGCCACTGTGGCCACTGACAGGCAGATGGCACGCTGCTCGAGCCCCAGGAAGGTTCACTTAAATGGCCTTGGAGGTCAAGCTTACTTGCAATGCCAAAGGGCCAGACGTCTGGCTAGTGTGTTGTCTGGCTCGGAAAGCTGAAGCGTACCGTCAGACATGTGAGACTAGAGAGTACTACGCACTAAATGGATGAGATATTGAAAATTCTGGATAGTGTGTCTTTGGCGGCCTAGTCAATAACGTAATCCATGTCGACAACTGCGTCGAGGCAGTTGACTGATGCCTGATTAATCTTTATTATTAATATAAGTTGACTGATGCCTAATTAATATTAGTCCACGTGAGTACATCCAAAAAATGGTACAGTATGTAACATTTAGGTCGCCTAGTTGAACCTGCACTAATATTAATGTGAACTCGGGCATCAACTGAAGCAGTCAACTCCCTCGAGGAGCTCCAATAGAGTAGGTTAACCAACGTTGCAATCTGTTGTTTGAAGACCAGGTCCAGCCATCGCTCTTCTGTGCCGAGCTCCAGGAATCGAATTCAGTTTCCTCAACGCGGTGATTGTTGCTGTAAATGTACTGGACCTTCGTCTCCCCCTACGGGCAGGGATCAGCCTCCAGACGATATATAAAAGTCCAGGTACCTTCTAAGTTTAGGTCCAGGTCTTATGTACCTCATTCAGGCATACCGGTATGTTACCTCACAGTTGACATATACACAGGTTATATAACCTGTACTACACTGCACAAACATTGGTCACAGGTATGAGTTTGGGATGGGTCACAGGTACTGTTCATCCACCGCACATTACATCGATAGACAGGGCTCCTTGGCCGGGGCAGGGCTTCTTCCGTTTTTCCTCCCTTGTGGTTATTCCGTTTTTGTTTTCTCTTGTCGTTAGTTTGTTGTATATCCTTTTGTTATGCTTTTGGTTGCTACTTTACGTTGTTTGTTCTGTGTGGTTTATCTTTTGCCTTTTGATTAGTGTTAAGGGTGTGTGTGTAGGTGTGTGTGTGTGTGTGTGTGGTGTGTGTGTGTGTGTGTGTGTGTGTGTGTGTGTGTGTGTGTTGTGGGTGTGTATAGGAGAGTGTGTGTACGTGTGGGTGTGGGTGTGTGTGTGTGTGTGTGTGGTTGGTTGTGTCTGTCTCTCTCTCTCTCTCTCTCTCTCTCTCTCTCTCTCTCTCTCTCTCTCTCTCTCTCTCTCTCTCTCTCTCTCTCTCTCTCTCTCTCTCTCTCTCTCTCTCCCCCCCCCCCCCTCTCTCTCCCCACTCTCTCTCCCTCTCCCTCCCTCCCTCCCTCTCCCCTCTCTCTCTCCCCCCTTCTCTCTCTCTGCGTCTGTGTGTGTGTGTGTGTGTGTGTGTGTGTGTGTGTGTGTGTGTGTGTGTGTGTGTGTGTGTGTGTGTGTGTGTGCGTGCGTGCCCCTCCCTCCCTCCCTTTCCCCCCCTCTCTTTCACTCTCTCTCTCTCTCTCTCTCTCTCTCTCTCTCTCTCTCTCTCTCTCTCTCTCTCTCTCTCTCTCTCTCTCTCTCTCTCTCTCTCTCTCTCTCTCTCCCCCCCCCCCTTCCCTCCCTCCCTCTCCCCCTCGTGCTCTACTACAACACCTTTTGTCTCGGGCCCCGCGATTCCGCGTACCCACGTGCCCGATTTCTGGTGTGCAGATAGGATAGGCTTCACTCTTTTATATAAACATGTTGCAGCATAACCTTGCAGCCACCAACAGTCCACTTGCGGAGGTACTATGACTTCCCCTTCTGCAAAACCCCGTTTTGTGTCGATCAATTGCAAGGTTGTTCTGGACTGTGTGTGTGTGTGTGTGTGTGTGTGTGTGTGTGTGTGTGTGTGTGTGTGTGTATGTGTGTGTGTGTGTGCACATGCATGTGGTCCTTCCCTAATCCCGAATATCTTTTCTGAGGCAAGTGCTTCAACATGGGGAAAGGGCTAGACAGCATTACAAGCATCTCAGCAAGAGGATATGATGGTCGTGTCGATTCACACCGTTACGAAAATGTTTTGCTACTTGACAATATCCCGAAAAGAAGGGTCATCCTGTCAGAGATTTTTCGCGGCCCTGCACGTCAAGGTCCTACTTCAACGTTCAGGCACCTGCTAACAGGTGCCTGAACCGCAGATGAGCCCGCACAAATCTGGTTACGAAGCAGCTGCTGAACCTAACATACATATGGATACAAATTTTATACTCCGTTAGTTAGTGGTCCTAGCCAATCCAGGGTGTCATCCAATACATACAGCATGTGCTGCCCGGATTGCCCCAAGTCCTGAGGAGAGCCAGAACAGATATTTAATTTGCACTAGAATGTCTGCCGCTCTATCAACACTTTATACATCTGATACCAACCCCTTCTCTAAAAGGGGGGGGGGGGAAGCGGGAGTATATGGGAACCGAATACTTAAGCCGACAATGCCTGGGAGAGCAAGCGCCTGACCTTGTGAGACACGTTCAAACGAAATTCCTGTGCACAATCACACGAACCTTAAGTGGTGACGTAGTCTTTACAGCAATGCCGGTGATGAAGCTGCTTTCCTGGGGTTCGCATCGGCAAATGGCAAAAAATGCAAATGACAATGCCAGGATTTATTTGGTTGTTTTGACGTCTTATACATGGATACCTTATGCTGTACCATTAATGCTGTCTCAATATTGAGATAGCATGAACTCAATAAACTGTAGCTGTACATTCCCTAGGACCACAGAGAACCTCTACATAAACTCTTATGGATCACCCAGAACCTGTAACACGTCCCTTGTATCAGAGAGTCATGTTCTTTTACTGTAATTCTAAATGTGTCATAATGGCGCAAAGTTGACAGGACAGTTGAGGACTTAGAGACTCAGCCTAGAGTCAATGGAGACCCTTCTAAGAGCCTCAAGGATACTGTGGACCTCCTGACCTGGTCCCAGTGTGTGAAATGTTCTTAGCACTCACATCATGATGTAAGTGATCAAGACAGCACACATTAGCGCGTGCGCGCAATGCAGAGTGCATGTCTCGCCCCATATTCAGTACAAACTGGTCAGAGCAGATCCCTGAGTGTTACAACAGATCCAGGTCCCCTTCTGACATAAGAGGATCAATACCTACAGAAAGGTCATCACTTGTTCAATAACTGTAATGGACACGTCTTGTAGAGCGCCCGCCATTGCACGCCTGCGCCTGCGAGTTCCCAGAAGTTGTTCTCGTGCAATTCCATATTTTCCTCGGGACTCAGTAACTACTTGCTAAAATTTACCAGGTATCCTAATGCATTCCTTTTTCTCGTAAATTAAAATCCGAAAAAGGACGCTCTGCATGAATTTCTGATAGCTCTTGCTGCTCAGTCATGCTTGTGCAAGAAAAGTCGGGCTCCTCTCGCAATTCAATTAGAAAGGGGCATCCTGGACAAATGCTCCTAAGAGGACACACACACACACACACACACACACACACACACACACACACAAACACACACACACACACACACACACACATCCTCTCTCTCTCTCTCCCCCTCCCTCCCCCCCCCCCCCTCTCTCTCTCTCTCCCCCGGCGCGTGCACACGTGCTCTCTCATTGTCATGCGCCCCTGCTTGCTTTTGCCTGGTCCTGGTGCGCTCGGCAGGGGCCTTTGTGCGTCGGCCAATGCTTGCGTTGACACTCTCTCCCACAGTACAGCGCGGACTTGCAGGCCTGGCACTGCTGCAGGTTGAAGCCGGCCCCGTTTGGCACTCCGCAGTTTGCACACTTAAGGGCCCTGCTGCTTTTCTCTCGTGCCTCTTTGGGCCGGCGCTTTGCCCCACTGTTGCCTGCGGCGGAACTTGAACCCATCTGTGATGGTGATGGTGGAGGGCTCTCGTCATCAGAACATGTGAGCCCCTCGTCATCAGACATTGGGAACCCGACCGCCCCTAAAACCATAGATGTTGCGAACTGCGAAAGAGCCTCAGCAAGTGGAACCCGCCTGTCTGGAGCAGGTTGAGCCCGCCGTTTTGCTGACTTTGGCCCAGCCGCCGGCCGTTCTGCTGACTTTGGCCCAGCCGGTTTTGCAGGCTGTGAAGATTCCTGTTCAGGCCATGACCCAAGAAAGGTTCAGAACCCACATCGGTCTCCAGATGCTGGACAGATTCATGAAGGTGCGTTATTTGCATGATGTTATGACCAATCTTGAGGAGGAGAACTTGATCAGTTGATGTTAGACCAACGTTGAGACTAAATATGTGTGAAATACATGTTGCACAAACCAACCTGGTTCATATACAGGATGATCTTGGGGGAAAACACACCCGACTGCGAGCGTGCACACACACACACACACACACACACACACGCACACACACACACACACACACACACACACACACACACATTCTGTCTATGTTTGGGGGGAAGGAAGGGCGGAGCCGAGAAGAGGGT
>KV908477.1:256572-269072 GCA_002005505.1 Botryococcus braunii | reverse complement strand
TGTGAAGGCTTAAAAACGTTTATCCGGGTCTGCCTAAGATGCCCTGATTCATGACCACTCAATTGACAATGGTACACGGCCGTTGGGAGGTGCTTGAATCGAGGGTTAATCCACTTCAATGATTCGACAGAAGTGTTAAGTGGATCAGCTTTCCAGTTGGACAAAGTGGATCAACCCTCGATCCAGAGAACAACTTGTTCGAATGATAGTGCGTAGATGAATCCATCAAAGATCAAGACTCAAAAGATCAAGACTAGACCAAAGTGTATTCGTGATCACGGAGTAATAGCAACTTTAAATTCTGTACATGTAGTGTGGCTTGTACTACCGCTTGGAGGCTCATGGACACGGCCTTCTGGATCTAGCACTTATTATTAGGTAGGTAAAAAATGGAACGGGCCTTAAAACGTATGCTTCAACAATATTAATGATTAATCTCCAGCATCTATGTCAATGACTTGACTGCAGAAATCTTATAACAAGACATTTCACCGTGCCGCAACTGCCTTGATCAATGCTGAAATTTCTTTAAAGTGTTTATCACACCAATATTACCGTGACTTGCTTAGCTTATAGCAGAGTAGCACTGCAAACACATGCACGCAGGCCACCCACCCACACACACACACACACACACACACACACACACACACACACACACACACACACACACACACACACACACGCGCGCGCGCGCGCGCGCGCGATGCACATGTGTTGTGTGGGTACCGTGCCAAAATGTAGTACATGTTGGTGAATTTACTTTGAAGTCTGTACATAGAATGGTATGTAACAGCCTTAAATTCTAGCTTACTATTTATATACATACTGACCGTTCAATATAATCATCACCATGTGCATACGACAGGAAGCTTCCCTTAAGGGTCGACATGCAAGTATATGCTGCAGAATTCTCCTGCCCTGCGCACCCAAAAGCTGTTATATATCAGATTTCCAAATCAGCCCACCTGCAGGATACGTGGTTCGCGGTAATGAAATGCTTCATTGTATATCTAGGTCAGCACGCGGGGGCGGCCGGGCACCCATGCAGTGGAAGGCCTAAGTACAGTTTTCGTTTACCGAACCAAGCACCCCATGCAGTTGCCACTTCACATCCCACAGACATCATGATAAGGTCTTATGGTCTCGTAGTACTACTTTAGTCATGCAGTGCAGTGCAGAGGCATGCATTTTTCCCATGCAGCATCATCCACGGCATCAGCAGATCCTAGTAGTACTCGCATATGCCCAGGCAAACTCCCTCATGACATGATCTCGCCTCTTCGGTAAGCAGTCTCCTTACCGTCCAACATTGCCTGCACGTCTCACCAGCCACCCTCAGAACCGGAGGAAGATTCGTACGAGGAGTTCAATGAGCAAAACGAGGACGGGGGAAGGCTGATACAAGGAGCTATAGCTAGATGACGAGGAAGAGGAGCAAGATGAGAAGAAGGATCCGGAGGAGGAGGAGGCTGATACCAGGAGCCTGATGACGAGGAGGAGGAGGAGGAGGAGGAAGGCAAAAGGAGGAGCTAAATGTTCTTTGGCAGGAGGAGGAGGAGGATGAGGTGCAGGAAGCGGAGGAGGAGGAGAATGAGGGAGAAGACGAGGAGGAGGAGGAGGAGGAGGAGGAGGAGGAGGGCGAGGAGGAGGAGGAGGAGGAGGAGGAGGAGGAGAAACGCTAATACGGAGATTTGTGACGAGCCAAATGACGAGGAGGAGGTGGGAGGTTAAAACGAGGAGCTGCGTGCAGCCTCATCATGAGGAGGAGGAAGAAGATCTCGATGATGTTTAAAAGGGAGGAGGAGGAGCAGGAGGAGGAAGAGGAAAGATTTATAAGAGAAGCTCATTGAGGAAGAGGAGGATGGTACATTTCAGGGATGAGAGTTAGTATGTCTTCCACTTGAACAGACTTGAACTGAGAGTAATACCGAACAAAACATGTCATGAACGAATGTAGGTATGAAAGGCAGCGAACAATGTTGATAACAGAGGGCTGTGATCACATAGGCCTGTCATAATGGTCACCGTACGGTATTTGCACGTGGTTGCCAGAACAACGCGTGATCTTGCAACGCTGGTATTAAGACTAGGCGGCGAGGTGAATGTGCACTTGCTTAGCATCACCAATTACTGGTTGCATGTGACCATAGAACGACATCTTGTCATCGGCGTAAGGCAGCCGCTCAGAGTTGCCCAGCTGCATAATTCTGCTCTAACTCACTCCTGCTGGTTGTCGCAGGTGAGAGATATATTTTACTCTATTGTGGACAGAATTGACATCAAGAGATGGCTTAAATGCTTGAGATAGTGAACTATTGATTATCGGTATCTTGATCGGTTGCAGAGGAACACTCTATGTGTCAAGATCAGGTACACACAGGTCATGCATGATCTATGCTAGCGTCAAGCAGGCATTTAGGTTCTATAGAGACAGATGTCAAGCCTTCATAGGCTCTTGATGTAATTGACTTCCTTAGCATCACCAATTACTGGTTGCATGTAACCCTAGCAAGACATCTTGTCATCCACGCAAGGCGGCCACTCAGAGTTGCCCAGCTGCATAATTCTGCTCTAACTCACTCCCGCTGGTTGTCGCAGGTCCTACAGCCCATAACCTAAATACAACAGAGGAGGAGCAGGAGGAGGAGGAGGAGGAGGAGGAGGAGGAACGCTAACAGGAGGTCGATGAGAAGGAAAGGGTGCATCAAGACAGCCGTACAGCATATCGAGCTGCAGTGAAGACGTAGTCGCTCAGACGGTTCAGGTAGAATGCCACTTCAGGATCCCTGGCACTGGCCCGCGACAGGGGCACGACGCTGCGCTCTGCACACCTACAACACAGCCCGTGCTTGATGTAGGAAGGAGGCGGCCCTCCCTCCTGCATCCTCCATTTTGATACCAACCCCCCTGATCCTAACCTCCTCTTAAAAAGGGGGGAGGGGGAGTATCTGGCAATGGGATACTTCAGCGACAATGCCTGGGAGAGCAGGCGCCTGACCTTGTGAGACACGTTTCTGTGCACAATCACACGAACCTCAGGTGGTGACGTAGTATTGTACAGCAATGCTGGTAATGAACCTCCTTTCTTGGGGTTCGCTTCTTTAGTCCTTCAGCTCGTCGGCAGAAGGCAAAAATGCAAATGGCTTCTGCCAACGCCAGGATTAATCTGGTTAAATTGGCGTCTTATACATGGATACCTTCATGCCCTACCATTGAGACAGCATGACCTCAACAAACAAAAGCAAAGCGTTCCATAGGACCACAGAGAACCTCTACATAAATTCTAATGGATCACCCAGAACCTGTAACACGTCCCTTGTATCAGAGAGTCATGTTCTTTAACTGTAATACTGTGTCATAATGGCGCAAACTTGACAGGACAGTTGAGGATGTAGAGACTGAGTCTAACGTCATTGGAGACCCGTCTAAGAGCCTCAAGGATACTGTGGACCTCATGACCTGGTCCCAGTGTGTGAAATGTTCTTAGAACTCACATCATGATGTGAGTGCTGTCTTGATCAAGACAGCACACATTAGCACGTGCGTGCAATGCAGAGTGCATGTCTCGCCCCATATTCAGTACAAACTGGTCAGAGCGGATCCCTGAGTTTTAAAACAGATCCAGTCCCCTTCTGATATGAGAGAATCAATACCTACGGCAAGGCATCACTTATTCAACAACTGTAATGGACACGTCTTGTACAGCGCCGCCTTTGCACGCCTGCGCCTGCGAGTTCCCAAACGTTGTTCTCCTGCAATTCCATATCTTCCTCGGGACTCAGTAATTACCTGCTAAACTTTACCAGGTTTCCTAATGCATTCCTTTTCTCCTCCCTTAAAATCCGAAAAGGGACGCTCGTTATGAATTTCTAATCGCTCTTGCTGCTCATGCAAGAAAAGTCGGGCTCCTCTCGCAATTCAATTAGAAAGCGCGCATCCTGGACAAATGCTCCTAAGAGGACACACACACCCACACTCTCTCTCTCTCTCTCTCTCTCTCTCTCTCTCTCTCTCTCTCTCTCTCTTTCTCTCTCTCTCTCTCTCTCTCTCTCTCTCTCTCTCTCTCTCTCTCTCTCTCTCTCTCTCGGTGGCATACATCCCCTCCCATTCCCCACTGTATACTCACGGTGCTTGTGCTTTTGATGGGTGTGCGTGATATGGGGTACTTTCAACCCCCCCCCTCCTCTCTCTCTCTCTCTCTCTCTCTCTCTCTCTCTCTCTCTCTCTCTCTCTCTCTCTCTCTCTCTCTCTCTCTCTCTCTCTCATTGTCATGCGTCCCCGCTTGCTTTTGCCTGGTCCTGGTGCGCTCGGCAGGGGCCTTTGTGAGTCGGCCAATGCTTGCGTTGACACCCTCTCCCACAGTACAGCGCGGACTTGCAGGCCTGGCACTGCTGCAGCTTGAAGCCGGCCCCGTTCGGCACTCCGCAGTATGCACACTTATGGGCCCTGCTGCTTTTGTCTCGTGCCCCTTTGGGCCGGCTCTTTGCCCCACTGTTGCCTGCGGCGGAACTTGAACCCATCCGTGACGGTGACGGCGGAGGGCTCTCGTCATCAGAACATGTGAGCCCCTCGTCATCAGAAATCGGGAACCCGACTGCCCCTAAAACCATAGACGTTGCGAACTGCGAAAGAGCCTCACCAAGTGGAACCCGCCTGTCTGGAGCAGGTTGAGCCGCCCGTTTTGCTGACTTTGGTCCAGCCGGTTTGGCAGGCCGTGAAGTTTCCTGTTTAGGCCATGACCCAAGAAAGGTTCAGAACCCACCTGGGTCTCCAGATGCTGGACACATTCATGAAGGTGCTTGATCATCATGATGTTAAGAACAATCTTGAGGAAGAGAACTTGATCAATTGATGTTAGACCAACCTTGAGTAAATACTTGTGAAATACATGTTGCACAAACCAGGATGCCTGGTTCCATATGCAGGATTATTTTTGGGGAAGAACACACCCAACTGCGTGCATGCACACACACACACACACACACACACACACACACACACACACACACACACACACACACACACACACACACACACACACACACAAAATCAGTCTATGTTTGGGGCGAAGGAAGGGCGGAGCCGTGAAGAGGGTGCAAACTGAGGAGCGAAAAGAATGGAGCGTTACGGAGGAGAAGAAGAGGGGTAGGGGCCTGGAGGGCGAAGGGGGCCACAGGGTGGGAGGAGGAACAGGCCTGTGTTGGATTCTGGCCGGGCCCTTTGTTTGCAGCCGTCGTCGGAGTCCCCGCAGCCCTCGCTTCTGCCTGCATCTGTGCGATGCGCTCCTTCGTCAAGTTTAGTTGGCCGCTGCGCGCGGTGCGAAGCGCCATGAGGCCCGCCTCAAGTGGATGGGCGACTTCCCGGTTTCCCCGGTGTAGGCTGCAGGCAGCACCAACCTTCTCCACAGCCCCCACAGCACGCAGGTCCTCCGCCAGGTCGGGGTTTTTCATGCTGATTTCCATGAGCAGATCGCCCAGGGATTTCAGAATGAGCGTGTCCGAGCTGTGGGTCAGGAGGAGGAGCAGGTCGGGCAGCACGCCAGCGGCCTTCAGCCGCGCTACAACCGCTGTGAACCGTACCGCCTTGTGCAGCATCGACACCCCGAGCCTCACCTGCTCCGCGCTGGCGGACTTCAGCACGGTTTTCAGCACGGCAGGCAGGCCGTTGCGGGATGCCTTCAGCCATTCATCTTCATCAGCGTGGTGCAGCGCCAGGCACAGGCCCTTCACAATTTCGAGGACGGCGGGATCCGGCCAGTTGCGGTCCCTCATGAGCCGCAGCAGGTAGGGGACCAGGCCGCCGGCAAGCGCCGCCCGAGCAACTTTCCCGGAGTTGATGTCGCCTTCCAGATGCGACACGACGGTGCGGTACGCAATGAAAAACAGCCCCACCTCTGAAGGTTGGTCGCGGATGCTGGCCACGATGTTCTGCACCAGCCTTGGCGGGTCGCGACCCAGAGGCGGGAACGCCGCAGGATTGCCCGCAAGCTGGAGCTCTGCGATCACGAAGCCGGCCTTCCAGGCATCGATGGGCGCAGGATCTGCCTCCGCGTACTCCACGCACATGTGGATGACACCCGCGGTGTCTTTCTGCAGCAGCCAGTCCGGGCCGATGGCGCGGACCAGGGTTGTGACCGCCATGATCACGTGGGTGGAGGGGATGCGGCTTCCCGCAGCACGGACGAAGGTGGGGAACTTCCGCGTGGAGACGAGTGCCCTCGCGAGGGCGACCTTCTGCTCGGGATCCTCGCAGCACGTCAGCAGAAGCGAGATCAGGGACAGGCAGGCTACGCTGGAGGGACCACCCTTCTTTCCGCGGGCGCCCCGCGCAAGCGTCGCCAGGGGGCCGGGCTGCGCCATCTGCTTGCTGACTTCCGGCAGGTGGTTGAGGGTTGGAGAGGTCATTGCCCACAGCATGCAGTCCGTGAATCGATGGAGCCGGACAGGCAAATCGTCGGGGCCGAGCTCAACCTTAGCGAGCGCCCCAGGTGCCGGGGTGCCAGGGGGAGCCTCCCGGGCCACTGCGGCCGCCATCTGCGGGACCAGTCCCGCGTCCAGCAGGGCCGCAGTCCCTCCAGGCTGATGCAGCAGAGTCGACATGGCCCACAGTGCTCCGCTTGCGCAGAAGGGTGTGGGATGTGCCAGCAGGGCGACCAGGGCGGCGGCCACACCCGCCTCCAGCACTGGCTTGAACCAGCTGGGATCTACCATCAGCATCGCGGTAGACATCGCGGCCGCGCAAGCGACCACGGGGTCCGGGTCTTTGAATGCTCCAATCAGCAACGCTGGCCCGTTGTTGCGGGCGAAGTCCCCGGCCCTGTTCAGGAGCGTGTCCAAGTCCTCGGGAGTTTTTGTGCCAAACAGCTGCAGCAGCCTTCTCAGGCGGCTCTTCAAGGTTTCTCCGCTGTTGGCTCTGGGGAGTTGCTCATGTCTTGAGGCCGAGGGACTCGGGAGGTGGTTCCCTCGGGTCCTAGACACCACGCCAGGCGCTGCTGCCCTCTGTGGCTGGTCCCCAGAGGTGCCTTGTTTGCCTGTTGCAGGCATACCGGTCGGCCGTACACCAATCCCTGTCATTCACCGCGACTCAAACCCCGCTTCAATGAACGTCTTGAGAAGTGTTGCAAACAGGTGGATGCATGGTTAAAGCCTGTTTGATGCACAAGAGCCGCCTGGTCTAGAGATACAGGTACACAAGTGCATGCACATGCTTGGTTTAGGCCAACTACTTGGCCTCAGGCCCGGCTTATCCCCCCCCCCCTCTCTCTCTCTGTCTCTCTCTCTCTCTCACTCTCTCTCTCTCTCTCTCTCTCTCTCTCTCTCTCTCTCTCTCTCTCTCTCTCTCTCTCACACACACACACACACACACACACAAACACCCCCCCCCCTCTCTCTCCCTCACACACACACACATACACACACACACACACACACACACACACACACACACACACATCTCTCGCGCGCTCACTCTCTCTCCCTCCACTCCCCCTCCCCAATTTCCTAAAATCGCACACACTGCCACCGCGGTTCCCCCAAATCTCTTTTTCAACTCTCTCCCCCCCCCCCCTCTCACTCTCTCTCTCTCTCACACACACACACACACACACACACACACACACACACACACACACACACCTCTCTCTCCTCTCTCTCTCTCTCTCCTCTCTCTCTCCTCTCTCTCTCTCTCTCTCCCTCTCTCTCTCTCTCTCTCTCTCTCTCTCCTCTCTCTCTCCTCTCTCTCTCTCTCACACACACACACACACACACACACACACACACACACACACACACACACACACACACACACACACACAGACACACATTTTCTCTCTCTCCCCCCTCCACATTTCCCTAAAATTGCATACACTCCCACCTTGGTTCTCCCCAAATATCTATTTCAACTTACCGAGTTCCCCTGCAAAGTACCTCCTCCCCCCCATCTTTTCCCCTCTCCTCCTCCCCTCCCTCTTTCCCTCGCAGTAACTCCCCTCTCCCTCCCTCTACCCTTCCCTCCATCTCCCTCCCTCCCCCTCTCTCTCTTTCTCCCTGCCTGCCTCCCTCCCCCCCCCCTCTCTCTCTCTCTCTGTGTGTGTGTGTGTGTGTGTGTGTGTGTGTGTGTGTGTGTGTGTGTGTGTGTGTCCCTCATAGACTATCCGAAATGGGACAGTTGAATGCGCAAAGAGGGTTAGTAGCGAATCAGAGACATCCAGAGAGCATCGCAGAGTGGCCGGTAAATATCCACGAGCATGCCAAATTTCACTGGGCGTTAAATGAGTGAGTGTGTGTGTGTGTGGTGTGTGTGTGTGTGTGTGTGTGTGTGTGTGTGTGACTGTGTGTATGGTGGGTGGGTGTGTGTGAGTGTGTGTTTGGGCATGTGTGTGTGTGGGTGTGTGAGAGAGAGTGTATGTGTGTGTGTGTGCGCGCGCGCAAGCGTGCGTGCGTTGAAGAGGGGCCATGTGCTCCTGTGTGTGTTTGCAACTTCCTGATCGTTCAGAATACCTGCAGATTCCTGCTTGTAGCTGACGCCCCTCACATTATGGCATTGACAAATGCCGCGGCACTACATCCAGATTTGGAAAAGGAATTATGCGCCCTTTGGGTCCGCTATGCAATTAAACTTGCAATACCTGCGATGCATTTCCACCCCTTAGATATTGTATCAACTTGTAAGCGTGATCGTTGAGGATAGATCTTGCCTCTGTGCTTTAAGAGGTGTTTTGGAGGGGCAACAAGCCCGTTTGGACGTCTGAGGACGCTCCAATTACATATAATAGCAGCTTTTAGTTGCAGTGTGGCAAGTCAGTCAAAGCTTCGGACCACTAGGAAACTGAAAAAGAAGCCCATCCAAGAAGGTAAAAGTGCTCTGGCAAACCTCACAGTCCGTCTTTACAGCCTCACATACCGTATCACCAGGGGTAAATCCCGCCAGTCGAGTGTTTACTTCGGTAAATCCTCGTTTGCTGACAAAGCAATCATGTAAATTTAAGTTTTTACGGACTAGCCCAGACCAGGCTACTCAACCCCCGACATTGCTAACCGAAAGGTTCAACCTACGCCTGCCCGCCGTCAGAGACTGCATGTGCAGCTATTGCATTCCACAAAGTCTTCGCAGTAGAGGTCAACATTGCGCCCCAAACGTTTGGCTTGCTACATATCTTCAGGCGAGAGGAGGTCCCGGCTCTCCGGTCCGATTTAACACTGTTACCTGTATCGTTACGCTCCGGTTACCGGAGTCCGGTGTGGGCCACGACTTTGTACGTGTGCGACATGTTATGAGAGCTAGCACACCCTTCCCAAACCCCTAGAAAATCCAATGCAAGCCCTACAGAATCCCTCCCCCCTTCACATCTAGCCCTACGGGAAAACCTGGCTCTGTACAGACGTTCAGTACCATTACAACCCTTACGAAACCCTTCCAAAACCCTACAACAACGTATGAAGACAGAAAAGTTCCTATTGCTACTATGTATTGGAGGCCCCATGGCCGCCGAAATGATGGAAAATGTACTATTGGCCATTCAGATGGCCTTCAAACGTGGGTCCAGGAAGGCTTCACCAAAAGGTTCTCATCAAACATATCATTGGGCGCCGTCACTACTGTGCGCGATTGGGTATTACGCTGCCGTCCACATTCGTACGGACATGCTTGAACGCATTGATGTGCGTCGGGTCCGAGACCTTGCTTGATCGCCAGGCAAACCTCTTGTGGGAAGGCGTACACCTGACGCCGCGCTTATGCATATGTAGCTTGAGCTAGGGCATCATCAATATATATGCCCCTAGGTGAGGCACATTGATGATACGTTATGCCCCTACGTGAGGCACCTTGATGATATGTTATAGGCACGTCATTTGGCTACATGAACAGACAGTGGATTAGCCAACGAAACACTTGCAACAAGACATCTTAATGGTACTTGTGCACTCTTGACATGATGAAGTGCACAACAGGAGTTAGGAGAAGGCATTGGATCGCCATGCAAGAACAGGTCTTGATCCGTGAGGTTCCTGGAACGAGGATAGAGATCCCAACGAAAGTGTACACGTGTTAAGATATGATCATGAGTAGTAGCATGAGTCTACAGCTCATGGGGCCTAGGGGTGTACTTTAGACACGTAGGGTGTGGCCATAAAGTACATTGTTCGATGCGATCAGTGACTAACCGTAACGTACGATCAGGATTGGGAGGGCTGATTGACGGAGACTCTTCAGACAAATGGGGCTATGCGAAGTTTCCATAAAGCTTGTTATGCTAAACATAAGAGCCTTTCTGAAGAGAACCCTGTCATGATCAGTCTGCTTCGGGCGTGTGCGATGCGTTGCATGCAGTTATAAATTTGACGAAGAACTGGTAAGCCCTGCCATTAGGTAACGGGTGAGCCGTCTTGGCCGTGGTTGTTTAGGTTATCCTGTTAAAGAGTGTGAAGATCATTTAGTTAAAAATACTAAATGAGAACAATGCCCTGCAGGGGTTGTTTGTTGCTGTTTATGCGTAAACAGTGGTGCTGTGGTGTGTATTAAAGATACACGGGTTCAGCAGTTGACGGAGTGCGTAACCGATGCTTTGTCTTAAGTAAGAACAAGTGCTTATGGGTAAATAACAGGTGGCTGTTTTTCAACCAATACGTATACGAATTACGTCTCTACACAACACACATGGTCTTCAGCATTCGAGTTGGACAAAGTGGATCAACCCTCCATTCAGAACAACTTGCTGGATGATCAGTGAGTAGATAAATTCATGCTCAAGAGATAAAGACGAGACCGAATGAATTTGTGATCACGGAGCAACAGCAACTTCAAAACCTGTGCATGAAGCGTGACTTGTACTACCCCTTGGAGGTTCATGCACACAGCCTTGTGGTTTTGGCACTTATAATTAGGTAGGTAAAGAGGGAAGGAGGCTTAAAACGTGTGCTTTAACAATTATTGATTAATAAAATCCAGCATCCATGTCTATCACTTTGAGTGCAGAAATTTTTATAAACACATATCAATGTGCCGCAACTGCCTTTATCAGTGCTGAGAATGTTTATTACAGCAATATCACCCTGATTTGCTGAGGTTGTTGCAGAGTAGCACTGCAAACGCACGCACGCACGCAACCCCACCCCCCCTCCCCCGGCCCCCAACACACACACACACACACACACACACACACACACACACACACACACACACACACACACACACACACACACACACACACACACACACATGCATACGCACCCGCACGCACACACGCACGTAAACACACATGCGAGGCCCTTTGTCCGTCTCCTGCAGTTGCTCATGTTTGTGGGTACCACACCCAAACATGTAGTACATAGAATTGGTGAATTTACTTTCTGTTTAAGTACTAATGTACTATTTATGTACATACTGACCGTTCAATATAGTCATGATCATGTCCACAACGATAGGAAGGGTTGATATGCAAGTATTTGCTGCGCATAACTTCTCCCCTGCCCTGCGCACCCAAAGCTCTTATTATGGGCAACACCCATGGGCTGATATCATGGCAATTTTGTATACCTGCAGGATACGTGGTTCACGGTAAGGAAATGCTTCATTCTTTCAATCAAAAACAGCACACATGGGCGGCCAGGCACCCATACAGTGGGAAGCCCCAAGTACACTTCTCTTCTACCAAACCAGGCACCCCATCGATGGCACTTGCCACTTCACATCCCACAAACATCGAGATGAGGTCTTATGGTCTCGTAGTACTGCTTTAGTCATGCAGTGCAGTGCACGCATGCACTTCTTTCCATGCAGCGTCATCCATGGCATCAGCAGATTTCACTCGCCTATACCCCAGCCACCTCCCTCACGAGGTGGTCTCGCCTTTCCGGTAAACCGTCTCCTCCTTCCCGTCCAACTTTGCCTGCACCCCTCACCAGCCACCCTCAGAATAGGAGGAAGGTTGCTGTGAGGAGTCAAATGAGGAAGACGCGGAGGGAAGAAGACTGATCTCAGCAGCCAAATGTGGAGGAGGCGAAGGAGGAAGGATGATACCAGGAGCCAGATGAGGAGGAGGCTGAGGAGGGAGGTCGACACTTGAAGCTACCTAATGATGATGATGACGAGGAGGAGGAGGAGGAAGAGGAGGAGGAAGGCGAATGGGAGGAGCTGAGAGATGTTTAGAAGGAGCAGAAGGGAGGTTGATATGAGAAGCTTCATGATGGAGAGGATCAGAAGGAGAAGGAGGAGAAAGGCTGATACGAGGATCTTGATGATGATGAGGATGAAGGTTGATACAAGAAGCTCAATTGAGGGAAAGGAGGAGGAGGAGGAGGAGGAGGAGGAGGAGGAGGAGGAGGAGGAGGAGGAGGAGGAGGAGGAGGAGGAGCACTGACAGGAGGAGCTTGATGAGAAGGAGAGGGTGTGTCAAGACGGCCGTACAGCGTATCGAGCTGCAGTGAAGAGGTAGTCGCTCAGACGGTTCAGGTAGACCGCCACTGCAGGATCCGTGGCATTGGCCTGCGACAAGGGCA
>KV908477.1:246572-251572 GCA_002005505.1 Botryococcus braunii | reverse complement strand
ACGATCAAGTTTGCATGCCATCAGTACTATGCACTAGAATTTCAATGTACCTAGTGATTCGACCTAGTCGTCGATGAACAGTACGGATCTCGGTCGATGATAGTCTCGAATCTAAGCGACTCGGAACTTTAACTCACAATCGATACGAATCGCGGATCAAACAGTAAAGACCGCCGAACAGGATTCCAACAACCGAGGAGATCCGGGCTGAGTATACCCTACTGGAATTTAGGCAGAAAACAGGCCGATTTTGTACCATGGCCCCTATAAACAACTATAAGTGTCAATAATCATTGAAGTACCACACAGTACAAGTACAACCTAGTGCAGTACAACTGTACCTTATTGTTTATATGTATTATAAGTATTATAAAGTCTTTTAATGCTAAATGTGGCTCACAAACATGCTATTATGAAATGACCCAACATGTCACACAAATACCTTAGGTATACATGTTAGTGTCTATTTTTCTAACATACAACCTGTTTCCTTCCTCCCCCCCGTAGATGTCTCGACTAGTAAGGAAAAGCTTGCAAAACCTCGGATAAAGCTTCACTCTTAATACTAAAAACCTAGAAGGAGAATATCACATGTGTCCCATACATATATATGGCCACACCCCCTCCCCCTTCCTCCACAAACACACCCACTCTATCCGGATATTAAAAAACCCCCACTAGCAATACCCCTCCACCAGACACGTATGAGGAGAATTATTTGGTGAGTTTAATGTTCTCATTTCCGTACCTGTAACTGATAGTTTGGGTGGGGACTCCTGGTGGCAGATGTGGCCAGCACCATGTCCGAAAAAGTCCCGTTAACATGCAAACAGGAAGCTTGGGTGTGTTAGGGTCTGCTGAGTCGGGCACTTCGGTATTTCTGCGAGGTTGTGTGCATGGCAAGTTCACTGTTGACAGAGCAAAACGATTATTACGCTTGTCTAGGTGATATTTGATAACAGAAAAGGCAGTCCGTAAAAACGCATTATAGCAATGCAAAGCATCCGTTTTCCCTTCACAAGCCTCAGAAGGTGTACCAGTTCATGGGAAAAGTGAAATAAATGGGAAGGTGTACCAGTTTGTTTTGTGATCATTTTACTGGGTCCGGATCCCCCCATGGACCCCCGATGGTCCCCACACACAGCCCGAATGCCCTTCGCCGTACACGGAAAAACCCCATGAATGAGTATGATAGGAACTAGCATAAAAACAGGGAGAAAATGCAGGCAGGCGCTCGGGATTAAGATGTAGATTTGCGGTTCGTAATGAAAGGTTATGGGCATTCGGCATCACCTGTACTCTAGCAGACAGGTCGTAAGTGTCTCTCTAGCTACAGTCCTTGACGATTGTCTGCTATTAGACACATGCACTAAATGAACAAGACTAGCATCCTTACGTGCCCAGCATCTTTCCATTCCAGTTGCTCGCATGTGCGATGATCGCTGCTTTGATAGTCCTCAAACAAACGTGTGATCTAGATCTGATTGTACCTTATGTTCGAAAACGTCCACACTCTACCGTGTCTGAAGGTACCTTTTGTTCTCAATGGACCCACATTCTAATAGTGTACATGTAAAGATCACCTAAAGCACAAGGCATTCAATAATATTGTTCACAACTCAACACGTAACACGTCGGCGTGCACCCAGTCGCCGAGGCACAGCAGCATAAACATGCTTATGAAAGTTTTGGAACTCACGATGGGAAGTCAATAGGCCCCGCACCTGCATGTTGCACCAGGCAGAGCTCCTGGTTGGCGGTCTGCGTGAACTGGAAGGACCACGAGTTGCAAGCAGCGTAAGTAGGCTGGCGGTGGCTGGCAAGAGGGGCGGCTAATGTAGAAAACGTGGTGGCCCAGCAGGAAGGAAAAATGTGAGGAGAAGGGGCAAGGCGGATCCGAGGATAGTGACCCCCACGCCAGTAAATTCCAATTGAAATTGTGTGTGTGTGTGTGTGTGTGTGTGTGTGTGTGTGTGTGTGTGTGTGTGTGTGTGTGTGTGTGTGTGTGTGTGTGTGTGTGTGTGTGTGTGTGTGTGTTGGGGGGGGGGGGGGGTGGATGTGTGCGTGTACGCGTGTGTTTCCCAACCTCTCAACCCCCGCGCTGGCCTCAGAAGAAGGGGGCCATGATAGACCCCACGTGCAGTTAGCACGTTGGGGCTTTTCGCACGTGTTCCTGTGCAATGTCCAGCAAAGAATTGGCAGTACAATTTGATGACCCGGGATCGCTGTAGTTTTTCATTAGATGCCTTATTGAAGAACCTTTCTGCATGGTAACTCGGTGTATGTCAGGAGAAGGGGTGGGCTCAGCAGTCGTAGAATTTACTTTGTTTTGATTGATGACTGTTGCACTCGTTCGGATGCATCGTACGGGGAACTTGCACTCGATGGCCCGCGGCGAGGCTCTTTGTGGCTCCACCACAGATCATATACAGGATATAACCGTTGTTTCAGATGCATAAAGGTTGTTGGGGGGAATGTACAGTGTCGGGGGAGAATTAGGTTGTCAGAACTGCTGTCCTGTCCATCTTTTACGGCATAGTCGTACAGATGTGCTCAGGGTGAAACCTTCAAACGTATATGTTTCAACAGTTCCAAAGTGTTTGCTCTATCAGAGATGCAAGATTAGAAGTTCCCGTTGGCCTGGAAGCCACGCTCCTGGTTCTGCCCAGCGTAGAAAGACTGTCACCCGAGTAGTTCCAGTGAGACCTATTAAGGGCGATGAAATTGACAAGCATGAGGACGTCAAGCTCTTGGATGCTGACGGACCAGGTGACGAAGGAGATTCTAGCGACGGGTACGTTTTAAGTGCAACATACAACCCCTCTATTGCACGTGAAATTTGAAGCTGGTATTCCCAAAGTTTAAACTCAAGCTGCATCTGATGTTCGTTTGGGTAGCTGATCTGAATTCTCAGTACTGTGCAGTGGTGGCCCTAGAACAATGGACATTGCTGCTGAACTGCGGGAACGCAAGCTTCAGCAAGAAGCAGAGCGGCGAGATTCTCGCTTAGCAAGCGACATCAGAGTAAACTCAAGGGATGCTCAAAGAAGCACGAGGCTGCAGTGGCGCCCGAAGTCCTGGTGGGCTGATTTTGAGGAATTCAAGGGGAAGCTAGCCTACAATTACTTCAACTGGCGACAGGTGCATTTCCCAAACTCCTTGTTGTGCAAGTTGGCAGGGTTTAAAGCTGCACGGCTCGGAGTTGCAGTCTCATTAATCTTTTCTTTCAAGGTCGCCAGTGATTTACAGTTTGGGAGGGCTTACAATTTCTCTGCAGATCTTGAGACTTGGGAGCTCACATCTTTGCGGCCTATTTTGGTGGGGAGAAGCAGGTCCTCAATGTAGAGCCAAAAACATGTAGTGCTGAAACAATATCTGGAGTGCTGTTTCATGCGTCCATTTTAGTCACGGCATGTCTGATCTACGTTTTTACTGGTTTACACGTTTGTGGTGCATGTTCATGCTCGTGTCAGTTTACCAATATTTTCCCAACCTTCAGGTTGTTCTAGGTTGCAACGTTGTTGCCTGCCCTGTTTGCCATGTTTGGGAGCAGCTTCGACTGTGCGCACATCCACGGGTCTGCATGCGTGTGTGGGTGTGTGCGTGTGGATGTGGGGGGGTGGCCCCGGGGGGGGGGGAGGAGGGGAAGGGAGAGAGGGGGGAAACCCAGGGGAGGGGGGATAGATGGGAGAGGGAGGGGCGAAGGGAAAGACAGAGAGAGAGGGGGGGGGAGTGGGGGGAGAGACGGAGGGAGGGAGGGGAGAGAGAGAGGTGGGGGGGGGGGGGGGAGGGAAGGGGAGGTGTCCTGAGGAGCCCTCTTGCTTTGTTGGCAAGTGCTACCTGAGCTCCTTTCCTGTGGTAATGGATGGGAATTATCGCAGGATACATGGAGCGATCTGCTGCTGTTCACGGCACTCAATGTGATGCTGCTGGTTGGTCTGGGAGCTGTCAAAGGGGCGCTGGATGCCAATTCCTCCACTCAAGTGCCTGCGGGCATTCCTGGCATTTGGCTGAATATTTATCAGGTACTGACCTCGGGCAAGAGCAGGCTCATATGGTACCCCAAGAAGGCCTTTTGGGGTTGTCCATTGAAGCCTTTGGGGCACCCCATAAAAGCCGTTGGGGTACACCATTAATGCCTTGGGGGTAATCCATTAAAGCCTGTGGGGAACTTCATTGAAGCCTTCGGGGTACATCCTTAAAGCCTTTGGGGTACTCCATTAAAGCCTTTGGGATACTCCATTAATACCTTTGGGGTACTCCATTGAAGCCTGTGGGGTACTCTATTGAAGCCTATGGGGTACTCCATTACAGCCTTTGGTGCACACCATTGAAGCCTTTGGGGTACTCCATCAAAGCCTTGGGGTACTCCACTAAAGCCTTCGGGATACACCATTCAAGCGTTTGGGGTACTCCATCAAACCCTTTGGGGTACCCCATTAAAGCCTTGTGGGTACTCCGTTAACGCCTTTGGGGTACTGTTTTTAGCCTTTTAGGCAACCATTGAAGCCTT
The DNA here is from genome assembly GCA_002005505.1 of Botryococcus braunii. Taxonomy (NCBI): domain Eukaryota; kingdom Viridiplantae; phylum Chlorophyta; class Trebouxiophyceae; genus Botryococcus; species Botryococcus braunii. The sequence continues at coordinate 247,059 of KV908477.1, read as the reverse complement.
TGGGGTAATCGTGCAGTGCTTCCTGCGGGTCATGTTGTTTTTGTGCAGCTCTCCCTTTCGACTATTGAGGTCCCCATGCCATACTGCATTGAAGCCAGGGCGGTACACCTGGAGGATGGGTGCATGCTCAACTGGCGCTCCTTAAGAATTAGGAACCCCCTTGGAAGATTTGGAATCCTCTCTCAAGCCCTCCCTCCCTCCTTCTCTCAATAGTTTCTTCTGATGGGACAATGATTACGTCACACTGAGTAGTGGACCATTTCTGGTTCTGGTCATGGGTAATGAGAATGAACCTTTGATTGGTCTGCACTTCCATGTCTACACAACCCCCGCCTCGGGGAGGTACCCTTCCAGATACAATGGTTTCTAGACTTCCCAGGGAGAAAGGAAAAACACTGAGAGCCAAAACATTGAGATGGCAGACCACGGAGGACGGCAAAACATAAGGAGAAACCTTCTATCACCCAATGCTAACTATCCTCTATTG
>KV908477.1:226572-239072 GCA_002005505.1 Botryococcus braunii | reverse complement strand
GTGTGTGTGTGTGTGTGTGTGTGTGTGTGTCCGTGTGAGAGAGGGGTGAAGGTGATATGTCAATGCGCGCAAGAGAGAGGGAGGGGGGAGAGGGAGGGATGGGGAGGGGTAGAGAGCGCCTTTTAAATGTGCATACGTGCAAGGCCATGCGGGGTGTGTGTGTGTGTGTGTGTGTGTGTGTGTGTGTGTGTGTGTGTGTGTGTGTGTGTGTGTGTGTGTGTGTGTGTGTGTGTGTGAGAGAGATAGTGGGGGGAGGAGAGAGAGAGAGAGAGAGAGAGAGAGAGAGAGAGAGAGAGAGAGAGAGAGAGAGAGAGAGAGAGAGAGAGAGAGAGAGAGAGAGAGAGACTTGGGGCATTCTCATTGAGGATAGAAAGGAGAGCAGCCTGAGGCTGTGGGCATGCTTGCTTGCAGTTTCTAAGCCAGGCTTGGCGGGGCTTGGTTGTCTGTCGTGGCTATGCCTACCTGAAAACCGCAAGAGCTTGCTGAACTTTTGTAGCCTTCCTGAATGTTCGACATTGCAACCAGGAGCTTTGCGCTCCGGATCAGGTTCTCAGAAAATGTATCCTCATGCCGCCACATCGTCATCCACTCGTTCCTGCATCCTTTTCATCGACTCTGCGTTGTGTCTGCATCTTCCTCTTCTCCTTCCTGGCTCTCTCCTCCTGTGCTATCCATCTTGCCCTTGTGGCGCACACGCGCTGGCAGGGCAGGCCACTAACGAGCAGTGGGCTGGGGCCTGCTGCAGAATTTGCTGATAACCGGATGGGGGGAGAGGACTTTCATGTCCGACTTGCTGCAGTCGCTTGATTATGACCTGCCTCCCAACAGCCAAGTCACCCTCTTCAATGAGCGGCAGGGCATCATGGGTCCGCCCCACTCCCCCTCTCCCTTCTCCAGCGGGCTCATGTGTCTGTGTTCCGACCCAAACAAGCGGGCTCATATGCCGGTGCTCCTCATGTGTAACCATGCATGGAACAATAACTGTGAACGCGGCGCGGGGGGGGGGGGGCGATTGCCTCCCACATGAGCCCTGGATGCCTGGATGCATTGTACAGCAATGCATCCAGGCAATGCAGGTCCACATGTCTGTGTTCCTTGTGCGTAGTTGTGCAGGATGCCATGAATATGCACAAGGAACACAGGCATATGAGCCTGGGTTATTGGTCCATGCATCGATCTTGGGCATGCGAGACTCAGGCGAGTAATATTCGGGCGCTCAAACAAAGATGAGTGTTCCCCTTTTTCAAGCGCAACTAATCGCAGCTCTCTACAGCTTGAAAACGCATAACAAACATAGAAAAATTGCAAAACCAGCATGACCGCTAATGTGCGTCATCTGGTAAGAAGGTAGGAGGCGCTACGAAGCTGCTAGACGTGTTGGACGCAAGGAACTGGCGAAACATAAAAAGCTGATGGAGAAAAAGGGAAATTGGGGGAAAACTCTGACGGAAAGATTCTGACGGATGCAAACTATATCAATGTATAATAATGATGATATAGTTATATAATCATTAAAGCATGAAAAGCATTGATGTGCTCGTGTGACCAAAATGAAGATGCGGGGGTTGCCCAGCGAGGGTGCAGGAGACCAGAATGATAGACCAACATGATAGACCAGAACACCAGAACGCTAGACCAGCTGAATGAAACCAAAATGAGGGTGTGGGGGCTGTGCAGCACGGGTGCACAAGCTGAGTTTGAAGAACATCAGCGTGCTGCATGTCCGGGGGAACCCGCTGCGGCGCTTGGAGCTGGCCGCTAAGATAGACATCCGCAAATACAAGGCGGCCATCATCCTGGTGGACCAGAGCTGGGTGGACCCGGACATGGACGCTACCAACGGCTTGCAGTTGAAGAACCAGAGCGACATGCTTCGCCTCGACTCTCTGTCCATGGCAGTGCAACTCAACATCCGCAAGCTGCTGCAGGTAGGATTTCCTCAATCAAAGAAAGTTCAAGGGTTTAAAGGAATGGAGAAAGAAGACAAGGGAAAAAATGTATAAAGGAAGAAAGCGGAAGGGAAGGTCATGATAAAGAAGAGAGTTTGCTTCAAGTGTTTTTATGAGAAGAAATTTGTAAGGATCCAGGCTTCTTGTTCCCTGATTACGTTTGTGGCAATGGGCTCTGGGCTTTTTGGGGGTGGCGGGGGAGTGAGGAGAGAAACTGGGGGCCTGGGGATTGCGACAGGGGATCAGGACTTCTAATGCTTGCCATCCTCACGTGGCTGTACTGCTGTCAAAAGTTGTACTGCCCAACCTCTTACAGGAGGCCAATTCGGCGAGGATTGACTCTGGCAGCAGGGTGTTTGGGGTATGGTGGTACATTTAAAGTTGTCACACGACGCCGTTTCAAAGTTGCAGATTGTTGGGGTATGGTGGTTTTCCGAAACTTGCAGGGTATGGTGGTGCTCTGTTGGAAGCTGTGGGGTAGGATGGTACTCTGAAAGTTTCATATGCACTGCGCTATTCCCTTGACAGGATGCCAAGCTGTGAGGTATGATGGTACTCAGAAAGTTCTACTGCGCAATTTCCTTCGCAGGATGCAAAGCTGTGGGGTATGACGGTACTGTGAAAGTTGTACTGTGCAGTCCCCGTTCAGGATGCCAAAAGCTGTGGGGTAAGATGATGCTCTGGAATTTGTACAGCGCAATCTCCTTAACAGGATGCCAAGCTGTGAGGTATGATGGTAATCTGAAACTCGCTCTGCGTACTTCCCCTTTCAGGATGCCAAGATGGCGGACATCAACATCATCAGCGAGAAGTCAGCTTATGAGGGGCTCACTCGCTTCGAAGACAGGGAGCGGCTCCCTCTGGGTACCAACTTCAATATGACCGCCTATGGAGCCAGCTTACTCTTGCAGTCGGCTGTCAGCCCCAAGGTGACTCAGCCTCCCCACCTGGAGAGAAAAAATCACTATTTCGAATTAGTTGGGGATATTGTTTCATCCGTCTAGATGCTATTTTGACGAAGTACGAGTTAGTGGTTTCGCTTGCCTTGGATTCCCTGTCTTTTCGGAATTGAAGAGGTGCATTCTTCCTCCCCCGCCCCTTTTCGCCAGCAACAGTGCTCACGGCATTAGATACTTTTCATATTTTTCTCCTTTCCCCCCTTCCGTGCACAGCAATTTCCTCTCTCATGCCCTGACTGTACCGTCTTTTTTCTAAGGGTGCCCTCTCATGTCCTGACTGTACCGTCTTCGTTCTCAGGGCGCCCTCTCCTTTCTCCATCGTTTACAGAAGAAGAAGAAAAAGAAGATGTTGATGTTCATGTTCATGATCGTGAAGATGACGACGACAGCGAGCAGATACAAGCAATTATTCTGTGCTTATCTGCAAGCTCTGGATGAAAGAGAAGGCGCCAGCACTTACATCTGAGGAACAGAAAGCGTACAAGATCTGACCTTCGGAATCTCCTTTCCAAAACAACATCCAAAGAGCTGTGCAATCTGTAGCTGCAGTACGTGAGGTGATCAAGCGGCATTTTTTTATTGTGATAAGCACAAGTGTACAGCATTTCTGACTGCTCAGGTTTTGAAGGCCTTCCATGGATTTGGGCGCACAAGATCCGAAGTGGTTGTCCAAGACAGCTCGTGCTTTGCCGAAAAGGACGAAGAGCTAAGCTACTGGGAATTGCAGGTGGGTCTCAGGGCCCCCTCACGACCCGCCTTGTCGGTCTCCTTGTGCCGTCTTTGTGTACGCTGTCTTCTTTCCAAACTGCTCTTGCAGCAACGTTGTTGCCGTCTTTTGTTTCATTAGTGCTTTTGCTTGTTTGGTGGTCAAATTTCCCATTCTATTTTGTCCACGTCGTTGCTTGTTTCATGTCGCTTCTGCAGCTGCTCTCGCTGCATTTGTTATGCTTCCCTGTACACTTGCCCTTGCTTGTCAATTGCCGAGGTCTCCTGGTCACTTACAGCTCTGGCTTGCTCCGTCTGTACCTTTCCTGTTCTCTTGTGGCTTGTTCATTGTGTCCTTGATGCTCAGTTGTTTTCTTGCAATGCACTGCCTCATTCCGCTGGTACTCTGTGTTGTTTGCTCCCTGTAATTATATAGGTTTGAACACATGCGCACCTATGTATTCTGCCTTTGGAGGTGTGATAGCCTGCCCTTTGACCATGCAGGCGCGGGCTGGGGCAGTCAATCAGATCGTCATCGGTTTCTTTGAAATTCCGGTCACCATCGACTGCCCGCTTGATATGGTGTTCAATCCTCAGGTACAGTCTATGGTCCACAGGGCATTGGCTTGGAAATGGCTCGCGAAAGGACCCTGTGTCCCTTAATGCCATGCCTTACATCCACTTTGAAAGGAGGATGGGGGGGAAGTGTATAGAAGAGCTCCAAACTCTGTCTCTGTATGCATGTATATCTGTGTACATGTGTGTGTGTGTGTGTGTGTGTGTGTGTGTGTGTGTGTGTGTGTGTGTGTGTGTGTGTGTGTGTGTGTTTTCGGGGGGGGGGGGGTGCGTGCGCGTGCGTGCAGATAAATGTGCGTCTGTCTGTTGTGGGGGATGGGGCGGGGGGGCTGTGTCAGATGAGTTGGATGTACATTGAAAGTGCTCCTCACCTTGCCCTTTCAGATGTATTTTGTCAATTCTTAATCCCCCTTTCCCCCAATCCTCCCCCCCCCCCCGGCAAGCGCACGCGCGCACGCACGCGCGCGCACACACACACACACACACACACACAGAGTGGGGGGGAGGAAGGGGGGGGGGGAGAGAGAGAGAGAGAGAGAGAGAGAGAGAGAGAGAGAGAGAGAGAGAGAGAGAGAGAGAGAGAGAGAGAGAGAGAGAGAGAGAGAGGGAGAGAGACAGAGAGAGAGAGAGAGAGAGAGGCGTGTGCCACTCTTTTCAACAACCAGGTTACACCGTTACACCGTTCAAAGCTCTTTGCGCAGACCCCGAACAGGGCTGGCCACGTGGCACTTGTGGAGGAGCATGGGGTGTGGCGGTGGGCAGGGGGACGACATGCGGAGCCAGCAGCGGGTATGGAACCGCGGCAACAACCGCGTCAAGTTGATGACGCTGATCAGGAAGAGCAAGGAGGAGCACGTCTCGCACACCCCCAACAACAATGGGAATGGTAAAGGCACAGCAAAAAGCCTTCCGGTCTCGTCCTTGGATAAGACGGAGCTGCCGACGAAGCCGCAATACCTGGAATCAGTTGCCGACGCTCCCTACCCTGGGGGGCCTAAAGGCCCTGTAGGTGCCGTCACCGTCGAATGTGTCTCCGCAGATCAGAACTGAGCCTGAGTCATCATCCAGCTCACCTCTGCTCTGTCTCTTGATCTGTCTCTTGATCTTTTAATCTGTAGAGATTAATCTTGATCTAATTGTAATGTTATCTTGTACGATGATTCCGTGAATCTTTATTCAAAGTCGTGAGATTGGCCTCAGAAGGGTTAACTTTGCTCCGATGATCGCAGAAGAGCAATCCGTCGCGGTTAATCTGAACCCGTGAGATCCCCCGGAGGGGCTGTCAGGGAACGCTATATTTTGTTCCACTTTGACCACTTTTTCCACTGCAGGGGATTTTCGGGCAAGTTCTTGCAGGCGCAGGAGTGCACAGCTCTGGGGTTGGAGCAGGGGCCTGAAAATGTGCAGTAAGATGTAGGTTTAAAGCCTGCATGGTGTTTCCGGGTCTTGATCTCTGCAGTGCGCTTGAAAATTGCGCTCTGGGAGAGGGGGACCGCCTTTGGTTTCAGGATCACCACCAGTCGGGCGTGGCAGGAGGGCGTTTAAATGTGGGCATTCGAATTTGGCAAATCTGGAGTCTGGTGCTAGACGGCATAGGGAAAGGTGCAAATCGTTGTAGAGTTTCATTTTCACCGGGTGGAGAACGCAGTAGAATATCATTCTTACCGTTTTGAGGATTGGCTTTCAGGAAGGATCGGTCCTCTTTTGGACAGCTTCTTTGTTGGGATCGGTTCTGTGGTAGGAGCAGTTATATCTTAGGCTTGCTTCTCTGTCAAAATGGCTCATCTGTCACGGCCGGCTCTCTGTCAGGATTGGTTATGTGGTAGGAGCAGTTCTCTGACAGGATCCGTTCTCTGTCAGAGTCCGTTATCTGTTGGAACCCATTCTTCTCTTGTAGGAGGGTTCTCTGTTTGGAGCAATTTGTTGGAACCCGTCCTTCCCTTGTGGGAGGGTTCTTTGTTTGGAGCAATTCTTTGTCATGATCGGTTTCTCTGTCAGAATCCGTGATCTCTCAGAACCGGTTCTGTGTCAGGATTGGTTCTGTGTTTCGAGCAGTTCTCTGTCACGATCACTTCTCTGTCGAAGTCCGTTATGTGTTAGAACCGGTTCTCTGTTACGAGCGGTTCTCGTCACACCTACTGACGCATCTGAAAGCAGCTGCTCTTAGAAAAGCCCTTCTGACTTTCTGGTAGGGGACGGCCATGGGAGGTGAAGTGCGTGTCTGATGTGCCGGCTAAGGGCACCACTGAAATAACTCAGTGCACGGCTGAAAGCAGGGCTAAGCTGGAAGGCGACAAAGGCTGATTTTGCTTCTGAAGAAGGGAACCCTGACAGCAAAGGGCCGCTGGCCAGTCAAGAACCGTCACAGGAAACGTCTCACAGTGAAAACAATTTCGTCAAATGTGGTGATGACGATGAAAACCCACAAAAGCTCGAGCTCTAGGGCCTGCGCATGCTTCTCCTTGTAGGCACCACAGGCCCCGTCAGTAGAGAATTCTTTGCCCTTTTTCCAAAAATGCAGCGGTATTGTAGTTCTGTGTCTTAAAACACCCTGCGTTAACTATGTATACCTGGGGCTTGTATATTTTCTTAGGAGGAATCCCCGGGCGCGTCCCTCGTGCTCACACGTGGCTGGTGTTTTCGGAGGATTCGTGTTTTGGTATCTTCTGTCATTTGGTCCCTAGGCCTCTTTATGGTCTTTATGGCTCTCGGTGCCCTAACCAGGAGCCACTTCATGAGAGCACGTGCTGCTGGCCGTGCATGTGCCTCTTCCCGCTTCTGTATATATTCCTGTGCATAAGCCCACATGGATTCGCTGTGGCAGCTTGCTGCGCCACATGTAGCCCACGTGGGCTTGCAGTGGCACATGTGACGGGCACGTCTAGCCCACATGCATGGGCTTGCTCTGGCAGCTTGCTACCCCTCATGTAGCCCTCGTTGGCTTGTTATGGGAGCTTGCTGCAGCACATGTGCATGTAGCACACGTGGGCGTTCTGTTGCAGCTTGCTGCGGCACATCTAGCCCATATGCGGCCTACGTGGGCTTGCTGTGGCAGCTTGCCGCAGCACATTTGCGCTACAAGCAGCCTGAAGTTCCGAGGAGTAGTGTCTTGGCCAAAGCGCGTACACGTCGCTTGCCTTCCGGTGTTGCTTCTCCTGTGGGCCATGCTTCTGTCCGCATATGCCTTGCCGGTAACATAAACACCATTGGTTTGCCAATAGGGTAAGACGATTGCATCACAGTGAGTGTTGTTTAGCTCCATTGGTGGACTGTAGTTCAGGTCCATGATAATTAGTGTCCTTCGGAAGGCCTTCAATTCATGTTTGCAGGCTCGTGCCCTCAGCTTTGCCTGGCGCAAGCATTTTCAGCTTGCTGGCGGTCTCATGCCCTCAGCTTTGTCTGGCACAAAACCATTTTCAGCTTGTCCGGTAACGTCCGTACCTCAGATCCGTAACCTGTCCTTCACTGGCGCATGTACATTGTTAGCTCAGTATTTGTCTTTCAGTTTCGGTTGCCAGGGGTAGAATAAGAGTCAAGTCTTTCGAGGAAGGAGGGGGTGCACTACATCTCACGTGGGCTGCCGTGTGCCATGAAGTGCCACGTGTTCCCCTCTTCAGCCCTTGTTCCCCTCGCCCCCCCCCCCCCTCTCTGTCAATTTTAGGTAGGGTCCCTCTCTGTGCTCGTCAGGGGGGTACGTACCCGCACAGAGAGGGGATGAAGCCTGAGATGTTACGCGAGCGGATGTAGCCACTGGCTGCACAGTCGCACACCCAGGCTTGACCTCCCCAGTTAAAACGCGTTGTGGCATATGAGTGCCACGTGGGAGACTGGGGAATGACGTGGCGGGCTGCTTCATCACATGTACCATGAGGTGAAGCAGGCTCGCAGGACCAGAGGTTGATCACATGTGACGATGACCTCCCTCCCGTCTTTATTTCTAGGCCTAGGTGGGATCCCATGGTCAGTGATCACATGATCAGACGCGCACATGTGGCGAAGCTCCCTCCCATCTTTTTCAAATAAATGGGATCCCATGAAGAGCGATCACATGATTGGACATAAACATGTGACAATGCTTGCCACCACAAGCCACACTGGCCCCGGGCCACTGGGTATTTCCATGTGGCTGTGGCGGGAACAAGCAAGTGTACTCTTCACTGCTGGTAATTGCCCAGCAGGAAGCTACCATTGGTAACAGTGGGCTTTTTAGAAAGCTGACCTTGGCAGAAGGCTAGAAGCCGTTCCGAAGGTGGCTGCATGCAAAGTGCAGCAGCTCGGACAACAGATGGCAACTGATCGTTTCGATCGATCGGCCGAGTAAGGCAGACAGTTCATACAGGCTGTCTCTGGGGTTGCCACGTGAGCTCCCTCAAGGGAGCGGCAGGTGCTTCTCGAGCAGGTGATTTCCGGAGCATGTGCTTAGAAAACGTTGTGGGCAGGTGCATAAGGAAAAAGTCGTAAGCGTGTGCATTAACGGCACACACAGGAAGGTGGTGGATGTAAACTGTGAGCACTGCTGCATAAGAACAAGGGTAAACGGGCATTAACTGGCACATACGTCTTTATGACCAACCTACCCAATACTTTGACCTTTCACGTGAGAGATTGAAGGGGCTGTCTAACAGACGGACATGACCCTTCTCCCCCGGAATTGGACGGTGAGCGCAGTCAATTGTACTTTGTCTCTGCTGTATTCGCGTGTGCGCTTAAGAAGTTGCACGGCGTTCGTGCTGTTCAGGCTGTCGAAAAACAAACTCACCTTCAGAGTCAGATAGAAAATGGGACGCCCAGTGCATGGGAGCTCCAGATAGACTGTTGGGAAGCACGCGGCGCGCATGAATCAGGGGTATTTATGTGTCATATCGAGGAGTGTACATGTACATACAGCTGGCGTATATCGAACGGCGAGGGTGAGAGAGTGGCAAAAAGTTTGTGCCTGGCCTGAGCGGGTGTTTGCTCGTGAGGCAGGCCATAGACCTTAAAGAACGGCAGAAATGGTATACAGCTGGTACAATACCTGGTTTGCGGTTACGATAGGCTTGATTCCCCATTGAAATTGTATCTAAATGTTAACTTGGCAAACATTGAGGCGGGGCAGGGGAAGCACGTGCAGGGAACACGACAAAAGCTCCTTTGACACAATATTTTAGCCATGGAAAGGGGGGGGGGGGCGTTGGCTGGTTGGAAAAACAGCTTCTGCCGTCATGTTACACGAGTATCGGCCATCACTGCAAGGAATTGCCTGTGCAACACCTTCTTGAAGGCGTGCGGGCTTCAGTGAGTTTTCAGTGCGGTCGCCCTCCACTCACATATGCTGGCGTGTGGCAAACTTGCCGCCTTCTTGCTCTTTGCTTCGTCCTTTTTTCTTTTTTTCTTTGTTTTTTTTTTTCTTTTTTTTGGGCTGCCACCGTCCAGTTGGTGTGGCACTGACGCCGATGCTTAGGGCTTTTATTCTGTTTAATTGCATAGGGATTTTGCTCTGTAACTTGTCAGGGAGGCCCTCACGCGGCAAAACTCGGGCTGGTAACTTGGAAGTGAGTTCGAAATATTATGAACCTGGACAAGCTTCCTTGATCTCGTTTAGAATACGTGGTCCCACACTATGCATGTGGGCCTTGTGAGCTGTGGGAACTGTTGGCGTGTGGGTTAATTTAAGAGTATCTACTAGGCATGTGCCCCTTGGAATCGCATGACCCTCAAGGGGAGGCGATGAGACCCTCAATCTCGTTGTAGCCCACGGACCAGTTGCGAATTCCTGCATGATGCTTGCTGTCTGCTCGATGAGGTGTTTATGAACACCCTCATCAGTAGAGAGTAAAGAGTGTTTGGGAAAAGATGGCGGTACTTGGAAGCTGCAAGCAGGGCAGTTGTGACATTACTAATTGCTGACCTGCTTTGCCTTGGAAGTAATTATGTGATGTCGAGCCAGGTGGACTTTGGGCTTAATTAAGTCCTGGAGCCGCCGTGTTTGGTTGGTTAAGGCCTGGGATGGAAGTTGTACTGCAACACGTCCAATAGTTTTTCCTTGTGTGAAGTCTAGCATGGAGTATCTGAAGACTTGTTTGTCTTTTCTTCCCAGTATTTGAGGCCCCCCCCCACTCACTCTCACACTCTCTCTCTCTCTCTCTTTCTCTCTCTCTCTCTCTCTCTCTCTCTCTCTCTCTCTCTCTCTCTCTCTCTCTCTCTCTCTCTCTCTCTCTCTCTCTCTCTCTCTCTCTCTCTCTCTGCGTGTGTGCGTGTGTGTGTGTGTGTGTGTGTGTGTGTGTGTGTGCGTGTGTGTGCGCGCGCGCGCGCGCGCGTGCGTGCACAGGCAGGTGCGCGTGCTCAGCCGCGCAAGACGTTTGAGCCCACTTAGAAAGCTGCAGCCAGCCGAAACCACCAATTGGTGGCCAGGGGGCATGCCACGAGAGACAAAATCAGAAATCAGACCCAATGCAAGACGTGCAGCCTTGCATGTCCTCATAGCAGAGTATGCCCACATGCAATACTCAGCGCAATGGAAGCCCCATGCCGATCTTTTTATGGATCATGCTTTCTTTGTGTCCTTCCTTTCTGATTTCCATTTTTCTATTAATTTTACTGCTGTCATACTTCCTCCCTCCCATCCTGGCTTTCTTCATGTCTTCTTCCTTCCTTCCTTCCCTCATGTCATTTAATTGTTTCCATCTGTTTGGCCCCCATTTCTGCCTTCTGTCTTTTTCATGTCTCCTTATTGCATAATTGTTAACCGCCCGTGCATCCATCTGCTTCGAAGCATGCTCATGTTCATCTGCTTTGAAGCACTTCGGCCGCGAGCATGATCTTGACCCACGTCCTCTAGGATTCCTTGGCCTTACGCATGGGCAGAGCACCAGAACACACGCACAAGCTTTTGTTAACCATACCGACTAGGCAAATAACAACATCGGTCCTTTACAAATGAATGATTGGATGTACAACGACAGTTTTCCCCTTCAAACAGTACACAGTGACTATAAATGCTCTAACGTCCTCTTTGCAAACGCAAGCACTTGGACCCGCACTTCGTCCTTAAAGCAGGCCCAAGCATTCGCAGCCCTGTCCAGCGTTTAAGCAAGCACCTTCTTAGCTATTTGACTCTTAAAAAATCGCATCATCTGCTTCAGCCCAATCAAAAAGCTTCAGGCGCAAGCATACACACGCCCTATGCCAGGGGGCCTGTAGCCCAAAACTTATTACGCAAAGCAGGATTATCTCCAGCACCTTGCCGACAGTTTACCTTATTGCTTGAAGAAGTCGCGGCACAAGGGTTTCTACTGTACTACGCATACGTCACACTGGTAGCACTGGCAGCGCATATACAGCATGCTTCATTACATAATGAAACCCTCTTGCCGCAAATTACTTCACCATGGTGCCAGGAAGACATCAATATTAATGGTATCGATGGCAAATCACGTTCTAAGACCTGGAACCACTTAACGTAGTATCCCTCATCAGTCTTCGCAATCTGAAGTTGCAAGCTGAGAGTCACGGACCCGATTAAATTTCACGTTCAATTAATTTAAGCTAAATTTTGCCGATACTGTGGATCTGATCCGATCCCGGGACCGGCTTTGGGGCTCCCGAATCGGGAGAAATCAGTGATTTCAAAATCACCGGATCACCGGGTCGGATACCGATCGAGTGTCAGTCTTAAATTGACATGACTTCCCTCTACGGTTGCATCCACGACTGGTTAAAAGCACGTCCGCCCCTCTCAACTGTTGCTAATATAAACGCCAGTCCTTCTGAATTAATTATTTAAAAGAAAAAAATGCATTTGTGGCATACAATGAACCCCACCAGGCAATTCTCACATATCACCTGACCAGCATATGACATCATAATGACATGCACTTGAACCTAAGATCATGTTCATTCCTCCTGCGTCAGCATGCATGTGTATGAGGTCATAGGTGTATATGAGGTCGTACTCATGTATGAGGTCATACATGAGATATGTGAGAGAGTGGAGTATAAGGAGCTCATGACCAGATATCTCGCACATAGCGACCCTGCTTCGTCATGGCTGTCATGTATGCAGCAGCTTCTTGGGCAGTCAGCTCTCCGTGCTTTTCAAGGACAGACAGCAGACAAGCATGGACGTCTTTGGCCATCGCTGCTCCGTCACCACAAACATACACATGGGCAGCCTCATCTGCCAGCACTTCCGCAATCTCCTCTCCCTGCCCGCAGCCAGACCAGGTTTGCCAAGCTTCCCAGCTGGCAGTGCAGGGGCTCATTACCAAAATGCCTTTGGGGGCCCCAGGACTGGGGGGGGGGGGCTGGGCGAATGCAATTTACCAAATCC
>KV908477.1:196572-221572 GCA_002005505.1 Botryococcus braunii | reverse complement strand
ACCACACACACACACACACACACACACACACATTGCCTCTCTCAGCGGGGAGTGGAGTAGAACGAAAGGGATGGAAAGGGCCTGACTGGGAGGGAGAGAAGGGTAGAGAGAGGAGGGGAGAAAGGGAGTACCTTTCGGCCTGGCTGGCATCGGTTTCCCAGAGGAGGCCGACGCGGCAGGCAGGGAGGGGTGGTACCCCCACCAGCCCGTCCTCTTCTCCTCCATCCGTTCCTGCAGGGGCTGCTGCCTGGTCCCCACTGCTTGCTTTCTGCACCTCCCCCAAAATCGCCTCAGTGCTAAGTTGCTTTCTCCCCTCCATCACTTACTCTAGAAGGCTTCCTGGCTGGACGCGGATATTACCTTTCATTGTCTAGTTACTACGTTATCACAAACAGCCCCTTTCTTCTCTCACATTGCGGCACGCCCGCACATGCTCATCTCATTCCCCCCCCCCCTCTCCCATGCATCTCTTCTCTCCCTCTCCCCGCCCTCTCTCCTTCCCCCCCCCCTCTCTCCCCCCTCTGTTTCCCCCTCCCTCCCTTCCCCTCCTTCCCCCCCCCCCCTCTCTCTCTCTCTCTCTCTCTCTCTCTCTCTCTCTGTGTGTGTGTGTGTGTGTGTGTGTGTGTGTGTGTGTGTGTGTGTGTGTGTGTGGGTGTGCGCGCGCGCGTGCGTGCGTGACTGCGTGCATGTGTGTGTGTGTGTGTGTGTGTGTGTGTGTGTGTGTGTGTGTGTGTGTGTGTGTGTGTGTGTGTGTCCCACGCCTCCCTCTCTCTCTCTCGGTCTGCCTCTCCCTCAGGTGCGTGGCAGGGTAAGAGGGTGTGGATAAATGGGTGACGGGGAGTCAGAGGGGAAGCCCGGGGGGGGGGGGGGGGCGGACAGGACTGACTGTACCTCATCAGCAGCTGCGCCACCAGACAGCACGCGCTTGAGGGGTCCCCAGAGACCATCCACCCAGGCGTCCACGGTATCTTCAATCCCGTCAACTTCATCAGCGTCCTTCCCTCCGTAAAACTCCTCTCCGCTCAGGTCGGCGCAGCGCTTGCGGATGCCCCTCGGGACCGCACAAAAGCGGGTGTAGTTCGAGTCTCCCAGCCCCAGAACCGTGAAGCGCAGGCCCTTCAGGATGTCCTTCGGCTGTGATTTTCTCCTGCCAACCAAGGTATACCCACTCCGGTGAGAAGCTGTGCGCGCCCCTTGCTCCAAAACAAAATGCCGTTTTGAAGCGTTGACGTAAAATCACACAACACCCCGGGGAGGAGCTGCACATGCCCATGCTCCAAAACACAGTGCCATTTGGGTGCGTATTGGTGAATCACACAACACCCCGGTGAGAAACTGCACATGCCCATGCTCCAAAGCACAATGCCATTTTGAAGCGTATCGGTAAATCCTCACACCGCACTTCGGTGAGAAGCTGCACATGACCATGCTCCAAAACACAGTGCCACGTGGGTGCGTATTGGTAAATCACACAAATGTCCACGCGTGTGGCCCTGCACGTCTGGACAAGCGTACACAGACCTGCATCTTACCATGCTCGCTACTCACAGCTCCGTAGCTGTGAAGGAACAGATACAGACCGAGCTTTTGAAGAAGCGAAGCGTTACAGGATCGTGACCCTTGACATGGTCTATGGATATACGAATTCTGGGCAGAACATTGAACATCCCTGTCTCTTCACGTGGTGTAACATATCACTTACACACCGTAGTGTCGCTGTTAGATGACCAAAATGTAATGAAAAATTTCCAGGCAGCATTTGAAAACATCCATGTTGCATCTCTGAGCAGGACAGGAGAATAGATTTTTTCCGGCCCAAAATTTAAGATGATGGTGAACTATGAGTGACAGTAAGGGTTTCACTGGATTATTTCTGTCTTTGGGCCGTGGGTGACTCACGGATTCCCACAGAAGAAATTCACACCAACATGAGATTCACCTTTCACTGCATTGACCCGGCTTGGAAATGCATTGGAAGCTTTGGGTGTTCACGCAAAAGCACCCCATGCACCCCCAAGCCTGATTGATGCACTGAATAATGCAATATACATTTCATATGCTGCGAGGCAACATCTCGCACATGCAACAAGACGGGCCGGGCACATCCACGGTCTGGAAGCTACATCCACTGTCAAAAAAGTACATCCATGGTCAGTCTCAGGGTCCCGAGAGAGGGGGGGGAGAGAGAGGGGGCCCAGGGGGGGGGGGAAGCGGGAGAGGGGTGGGGGAGAGAGAGAGCGGGAGCGGGAGCGAGAGCGAGAGCGAGAGCGAGCGAGCGAGAGCGAGAGCGAGAGCGAGAGCGAGAGCGAGAGCGAGAGCGAGAGCGAGCGAGCGAGAGCGAGCGAGCGAGAGCGAGAGGAGAGAGAGAGAGAGAGAGAGAGAGAGAGAGAGAGAGAGAGAGAGAGAGAGAGAGAGAGAGAGAGAGAGAGAGGAGAGAGAGAGAGAGAGAGAGAGAGATGTGAAAGGGAGGATGGCAAGGTTGGAGGTGGAGACGGAGAACAAGGAGAAAGGAAGAAGAGGCTACAGAAAAGCCAACAACTGAGGACGAAGAACATGTCATTATTGGTGTTGGCACACTGCTAGTATTGCTTTTCACCTCTTCCATGAGTCAAAGCAGAGGAAAAAGAGGCTCGGTACAACCTAAACAGACTGACCCGGGACTCCAACCCAGGTCTGACCCTTGGAAGGGTTGTATCCTTATACCATCATTGCCATCCGAGTTCCAGGAATCAATTTCCCCACGCCAAGTACTGCGACCCAGCCGACCATCGGGGAAAGAGAACTGTAAGTGTGAGACTGAGAAGGCGAAGCATTCAACGGAAACGCAGGACGCTGAAGCCCAAAAAACTGCTAAACAAGGAGGAGGAGGAGGAGGAGGAGGAGGAGGAGGAGGAAAGGAGAACAATTCAGACAAGCAGTAGAAAGGGGCCAAGAGAAGGGGGAAATGAGCAGGAGAAGAGGACAGGGGCGACGGCGAAAAAATGCAGGAAAATAGAGTCCACCTCAAAGTAGCATAGAACTTGGCAGAGTTGTCGGGAGCGTCCCCGTCTCCCGTGCTGGAGGCCACAAAGACGACCACAGGCTCCTTGCCCTTCCCCGCCGCGGCAGCCAGCTCGTCGAAGCCCAGCTCGTTACAGGACATCACCTGCAAACCCTCAGAAGCCCTCTACACCAACTGCCACATACCATTATTCTGAAGGGCAAAGGAAACAATCAAATATTTGCCCGAGGAGCAACGGAAAGAGCATCACCTTCAAGCCGTCGAGAACCCCTACCCCATGTGCCGAGCCCATCAGCTGGAAGCCCTCAAAATTCTGTGTGGGGGAGAGGCGGAAAGAGAGAGGAAGGGGGGAGAGAAAGGGGGGGGGAGGGGGGACAGGAGAGGGGGGGGAGAGAGAGCGGGGCAACGAAAGGGGAAGAGAAGGGGGAGAGCGGGGGGAGAGCGGGGGGGGGGGAGGGGGACGGAGGGGGGCAGAGAGAGAGAGGGGGGGGGAGAGAGAGAGAGGGGGGGGGGAGGGAGGGGGGGGGGGCAGGAGATGGGAAGGGCGGGGTGGGGAGAGGGAGAGGGGGGAAGAGAGGGAAGAGATAGAGAGTGGGGGAGGAGGGGGAGGGACGGAGAGAGAGTGGGAGGGAGCGACGGGGGGGGGGGGGGGATGGGAGAGAGCGTGAGCGTGCATACAGACAGCCCAACCCCCCTCCCCACAAGCACACGTGCAAAAACATGCCAGGGAAATTGGGAGGGACTCACACAAGGCTGGGAGAGATGAGGAGGAAGGAGGCAGGAAAGGACGAGGGAGGCAGCAAGCACCTTGGACTTGATGCCGTGACTGGCAGACTGGGCCTGAATGTTGCGCGCAATCTCTTGCGCCGTCCCAGTCTGGGATGCGTACGCCACTATGGCCTCCCGCTCGGTACTGGGTGGGGATGCCGCCTTCTTTGCAGCTGCTTGAGCCCCACTGCTGGCCCGTTGTTGCCTGTTCAAGACAGCCCAAACCCCGTTTGATGCCTGTTTAAGACAGCCAAAACCCCCTTTTGTTGTTTGTTTAAGACAGCCCAAATCCCGTTTGTTGACTGTTTCAGACAGCCCAAACCCCATTTGTTGCCTGTTTAAAGACAGCCCAACCCCCGTTCGTTGCCTGTTTAAGACAGCCCAAACCCCGTTTGTTGCCTGTTTCAAGACAGCCCAAACCCCGTTTGTTGCGTGTTTTATACAGGCTAAAGTGAGATGGCGTTGCCTCCGAAGCTCCCAAAGCCTGGCACATGCTGCCCACTGCATGTGGCCAGTGGTGGAGGCTGCCGCATCTCCGCCACCACCAGCAAAGACACCCACGCCCCTTGCTCCAACAAGGCACGGAGACATCGTGCGCTTGCGCGCCTCTCTCTCTCTCTCTCTCTCTCTCCTCTCTCTCTCTCTCTCTCTCTCTCTCTCTCTCTCTCTCTCTCTCTCTCTCTCTCTCTCTCTCTCCCCCTCTCTCTCTCTCTCTCTCTCTCTCTCTCTCTCTCTCTCTTTCTCCCCCGCCCCTCTCTCTCTCTCACACATACACACACACACACACACACACCACACACACACACACACACACACACACAGACACAGACACACACACACAGACACACACACACACACACACACACACACACGCCCCCCACCCACCCTCACATCTCCCTCTCACTCTCTCTGTCTCTCTCTCTCCCTCCCTCCCTCTGCCTGTCTCAGACACTCTCCCTTCCTCCCCCCCCTCTCACATCTGGATACGCGCGCGCACACACACACACACACACACACACACACACACACACACACACACACACACACACACACACACACACACACACACACACACGCACGCACGCAGGCAGGCAGGCACACACTTACCGAAGCATGCAGAAAGAGGGGAGGGATGGGAGGAGGGGGAGAGGGGGGAGAGAGTTCGAGGCAGGGAGGGGAGAGACTGGAGAGGAGAGGGACACACAGAGAGGTTGGGGGGAGGGCGGAAGAGAGATGGTAGAGAGAGGGCCAAGGCCCAGGGGTGGGGGAGAGGGGGGGAGGTGAGCATGACGAGCGTGCCCTAGGGGGCAGCGGAAGACTCAGAACCAGGGTTTCCTATTTTCCCCAAAAGAAAGACAGACACGATTGAACTACACAGGAGCTAGAGGGGCATCCCCAAGGTAGAAGGTACATGCCGTTCAATTCCCCCACCCCACAAAACTCTCACTTGTAACTATAACTTCTCACTTTCCCTCTCCCGAAACCACCATTTCACTTCACATCGGAACGCCAAACCAGACCATACAGATCACCCTCGGGCATTAGGATCCCCCGGTGGGGGAAAGGGGTCTGGGTGCATACCGTAACCGTGCTAGAATAGCTGCGCTGCCAGTGGCTTCAACCTTGGTCCCTGTTATGGGTGGAGGCGCCGCAGTTGTTTGCTTCTGATCCGTCTGGTCACTGGTGGTTTGGGTTGCTGAGCTGCCTTGGTCAACTTGACCTTCACCCCCACTTCCAGTTTGGCTTCCAGGGCTTCCTTCAGCTTGACTTCCCGCAGGAATTCCACCATTGAGAAGGCCCCCACTGAGTTCAGGTACACCATTGGCTTGGACGACACCAGGGGACGCCTTTGCAAGATCTGCTGCAACTTGTGAAGCTTTTGAGGCCTTTGATGCAGTCTCGCTTTGAGTTGCGCTCAAGTCCTGGTGCAGCCCTTTACTTTCATGTGGCACACCGTTAGCTTGGCTTTCTTTTGTTGTTGTACCGAGCCCCCCAGTAGGTGATGGCTGCACATTATGTACATTCGTGTTGCCCTGCTGTCGGACTTGTTGAGTCCCCGAATTTAGTGTTCCCCCATCGCTTGGCCCGACGAGGGACTGTCCACTGCTAGGGTGTACACCGTTCTGATAACCTCTGTCTGCTGTTGCAACCCCACCAGGTCCTGCTGCTGAATTCGCTGTAACTGCAAGGCTGCTGGGGTCCGAGGATCTAGCATCTTTCCCGTCAGCTGCAACGTCAGGGACTGACTTCTTATCACTACGCCCAGAAGTTTTTCTGCTGACTGATACAACCCATCCAGCAACCAATAAAAACCCGAAGCCCAACAGACGGATCGGGAGGAGCTGTAAATCGACAAACACCCCAACCATTGAGAGAAGAAAGTTGTACGTAGAACTCAATGACCAAACTGACTCTGACATTTGAAAGAAGAGAAGAAATGGTTGGTACGCCGCGGGGGCTGAGACGCAGCGAAGGTTTCTACCGTTTATGTTGCAAACTCAGATTTTAAAAGCACGCACCAGTAGAAGTTGCAAAATGCTTCAAGAAAGCACTCTATGTACACCAAATAAGTTTCGTTAATGCATTACAGGCAAAATGAAGTGGGATCACCCACATACCAAAAGAGCAGATGCTCAGCGGTTCAGATATTCTTCAGCAATTCTTCGAACACCCGTCGGATTGTACTACCAGAGGCTCCAGTCCCACCAGACTCCGCTCAAGTCACTGTGGTGACCAGAGGCTCTCGCGCAGTAGCCACATCAGTGCGCCGTAAACGCGTGTGCGTACTCCTTGTACCACAAAAGCGGAAGCAGCCCTCCGGCTGCTTTCAGCTGGCTCAAGCGACAATGTCAATCACGTAGACATCCATGCTTCAAAGCCGTCAATCCACAATTTGGATGCTTCCTCAATGCAGTCCCGGACTGGTTGGGTCGAATGCCATAGGGAGGTGGAGGATGTCGTGATCTGTGGTTAAAGGAGTTTGCTGGCGGAGTCATTCTCTTTCAAGCAATTGGCCGACAAGCCTTGAAACTGCGCTATATGGATTTCCATGGACAGAGGTTATCTGAGCAGTTGTGTATGTACATTATTTTGGTTGCAGGGGTCATCTCCTTTGTAACCGGGTATGCGCGCGGCAACTTCTCATTGATGTTGCAGGTGCGATGAATTTGTAGTCTTAGTGACAGGATGTATTCGCAAGTATTCTTTTGGTCACATTGACATTCAGCGTAACGATTCGCAGATTTTCGGAGGAGGGGTAGCTCTGGCAGCAATTGCGACCATCCCTGACTACCCGTGGTACAATCGACACGCAGAGAAGTGGTTGCCTCCAATGCGGGACCGAGATAAGCCAGAGGAGCCTGCGCCTAAGAAGGAAAAGAGAAGGGACCGCTGAAGATGTGTTTTATGAGTGGGGCTGGAGTTGGGGCACCTACTTGATCAAATATACAGCCTTCTGGAGATGGAATGTGGAGTGGAGACAGATGGGGAAAGTTGCAATGGGAATCTGTTGCTTCTACATTGTTTACAGAGGCCTTTTTGTTACGACTTGACCCATGGAAAGAGCCTAGCCGCCCACAGTCAAATGGGCAGGACACACTTGTGACGACGGTGGCATTGATACAGCTTGTAAGTGCGCTGGACTATACTCACGTACCTATGGAGGATATCTGCTTGCGTGGCGTGGATCCAACAAAACTCGGGTGCGCACGTACTGCAGAGGTGTTCATTGGGGCGGGCTGGCCCCTGCCTCTCTGTACCAAGGCCTCTTCTAGGCTATCTGCCAGAATTGCAGAATCATTGTCGGGGCTGAGTGGTGCAGTATGGTAGACAAATTGTTTGCCTCAAGCACTGCTTGGGAGCGAGAGCACATGGCTGCACCCTGTCGGTGGAGCGAAGTAAGTATGGTATTGCTTCCACATGCCGTATGGCTCTCGTCTGCTACTAGCCCGGCCTGAAATCTGACTATCCTCTACAGTGCAAAAACACCTTAACAGAGATGTGTTGCGGGTGCTCCAGGATGTCTGCAGGCCAATGTCGTTGCACATGTGTGTCACAAAGCCAGTGTGGTCTTCCTGTCCAGCTCATGGAGCAACTGCACAAATGTGCAGTTCTGTGCATGATGCAGGACATCTCAAGGAGCAGTTCAGATCATTGGTGTGAAGGAGGGAACCTTGTGAATGTGGGACTAGGGGCACAGTTCTGGGGAGAGTGTCTGATGAAGTATTTCCACATTGAGCTTGAAAACAAGACGACGCGTAATGCCTACTCTTTCTGCATTTCCTATGCAGTCTGAGCAGTGGGTTTCCCATGCATGATTGGCCTGCTCTAGCTGACTCTGGACCAAGATATTCCACTTGAGTGGCGGCTACTTAGCTAGTGGAGCCTTCCTTCCAGTGCGTACCCAATGCCTTCTATTGTACCTCAGTGGTCTTTTCACCCCAGTGCCACAGGGCATGTTCATCCTAAGGCCCAGGTCCATACTATTACCTGTGTCCCCCTTAGGTCCTGAATGGCATCCCAAGGGGCGAGGATGGAAGAAGCTTGTAAGGAGGATCCACAGGATATTGAGAACTTTGGATGCATATGCACTTCCGGATTCTGAAGTGAAGACTTTTGATCCACATTCAAAGAGTTTTGATCCACATTTGGTACAGCATTTTTTGCGGCAGGGTTTCGAGGCAGTGCCCATTTTCCATTTACTTTCGTTGCACTGCAGTGCCAGGCACTGCGACTCCTATTGCATAATATGGCGGCAGAGAAAATGGTGCCATTTGCAAAAATGTGTTTTAGACTTAAATGTATGTGGTTGCGTATCAAGCCACCTCTAAGAATGTGTTTGTATGTCATTCAAAGGAAGATTCTCCTCGCAGTGAAGCCACTGGCAGAGTCACCTGAAACCTCTCCCCACACCCATGTAAGGCGTGAACCCCCCCCCCCCCCCCCGGAGAGAGAGAGAGAGAGAGAGAGAGAGAGAGAGAGAGAGAGAGAGAGAGAGAGAGAGAGAGAGAGGGGGGGGGGGCGCAACAGAGATATAAGGGGAACACAAACAACGGTCATGGGCAATGCTGTGGTTGTAGCCGTTCCGTTTTGTAGGTTGGAAAGGAGGGAGTACGAATAGCAGGAGAAAATTCTGAACGAGTATTGGCATGATGCCCGGCAATTTTGGATCTTGCAAAAGTGGCTGGCTTTTCGGGCTTTACAACCAAAAACTACGATACTGGTCATCTAGCGCAGTTAGCAAAGCTGGGGAATGAATAAATTGGCTGGTAATGGGTGAATTCACCACGGAAGTGTTGCTAGTTCCTTGAAAGCATATCCCAACCTTCAACTGTCTATTCTTGCACGAGCAGGTATTCCACCCTCAATTACTGCCGGGGGGGCCGTCGTGCCATGTTGCTCTACCCCTCAGCAAGATTCATTACCCATTCCCACAACAAACCTTGTCATGTGCCACGGGTCTTGCCTCCCACTTAAGATTCGTTACTCATTCCCACACCAAACCATGTCATGCCCCAAGTGTCTTGCCTCCCGCTCATCATGCAACGACACGGAATTCCTCCTCTTCAGACTCGGACGCGTGTTCCGCCTCATCAGCATCTCCATACGGGATGGATGTGGTACGCACATCCTTAACTCCACAATACGCGCCAATGCGGATTGGTTGCTCGGCTTCGCTGCCCTGGTCAGACCCAGCACGTGACCCCTTCCTGTCTGGAAACTCCCTGCTTTGGAAAAGCTCCTCACGCTCACTGCCCCATGCAGATGGCACGCTTGCTCTGTCTTTGTCCCCCCAAACATCGACACACTCATCAGCCTCGCTGTCAAGGGCAGAAGGAAGGCTCGCCCCCTGTCTTTCTGCGTGCCCCCAGAAACCAACACGCTCATGTGTCCCCGCGCCATCGTCCGCCCAAGGGGCTGTGCCCAGGCTGTCTTTGTATTCCCAAAGACCCACGTGCTCACTTGCTTCACTGTCACGTGCAAGTGGCATGCCTGTGGCATATCCCACCTCCTGCTCCCAGAGACCAGCAGGCCCTCCATGTCCATCGTCACGGGTCCCCAAGCCCCCAAACGAGTCACATGTGCTACGTCTGACTTGTGAATCTCTCGGAACAAGAACCGTGCCGGCTGCACCATGGTGATCACAGGCAGCATCTGCCTCTAGAATCGCGCCATAGCCCCAGACAGGGCGAGGCTCGTGAGCAGTACTCTCCTCGGAAGATCCAGTGGCTTCCTTCCCTTCGACACCCTCATTCCCCTGGCCCGGCCCTCTGGCTTCGCTGGTCCCCAGGGGCTCACGCCCTGGAGCCGCGCTGCCTCCCGACTCCCATGGACGCTGGGGCAAACCGTTTGGACCATTTGAATCCTCTTTGTCCAAATTAGTTGCATGTAAAAGGTATTTTGAATCCTGGTGAGCGGGTTCCGAGCGAGGGGCCCCGCCCACATCACCAGCTTCGCCCCCCGTTTCTGAGCCCCCGCTGGCCTTGCCCCCAGCAGCCTCGCCGGCCCTCGTCTCCTGGGTGCCCTCTGGGTACCCATTGCTTTCACCCACTCTTGGGGGCGCGCTCCCTAAACTGGGTACCGAGTCAGAAATCTGCACCGTGTCACCCCATGCAGCCCCCTCGGAGTCTGCAAGCTCCCGCTCACAGAGGAAAACCTCCACTCCTTCTCCCGTTTGTTCCCTCTCTCCACCCCCTCCCAGTCCTTCTACCCTGCCTTCCTCAAATCGCCCCTGCCTTGCTGCTCTGTCGCGCTTTCCACTTTCATCCTCGTTCTCCTCTGAGGCGAAACCCAGCTCGGTCCCACCAATCGAGTCGGCCACATCCAGGGGCGAGCTGCTATCAGGCATGCTATCAGAACGACGGGGGAATTGATTGCTGCCATTTGTTTGGTGAACTCCCAGGGACTCGGGCGGCAGTGTGGACTCTTGAGATCCCCAGGGCTCTGGGCATCCAGGGAACTCTGGGATCCCCCCGGGCTCTGGGGATGCCGGGAACTTCTGACTTCGCGGGGGCTCTGGGCATCCTGGGAACTCCGGGACTGCCAGGGCCTCTGGGGATGCCGGGGAACCCAGAGATGCCAGGGACTCAGTCGACGCCAGGGACTCCTGAGTTCCCGAAGGCTCCGGGCATCCTCGCATGAACTCCGAGACTGCCGGGGACGCCGGGGATGCCGGGGACCCCAGAGATGCCAGGGACTCTTCAGGATCCGCCCTGACAGCTTGAAGGAGCTCTGATGTTGAGCTCTCACAGCTGGGGAGCCCGTCCGTATCCGCAGTATCCCGACGTCCGCAGCTCCCAGGCGTTGTTGGCTCCCTCAGCTGCGTGCGCACGCGCTCTCCTTCCGGCTCCCCGTTCCCAGGTGCGGCTGAGGCTGGCCTAGCTGCGCCCTGCACTGTACATGCGTATGGCCCCACACTGTCTGCGGTAGGCGTTGCTTGGCCCAGCTCCATTGTATCCGGTGCTTCCTTTGCAGCGACTCTCGCTGTGGGGCTACTCCAATAGGCGTCATGCGGGCTTGGCGGTTTTTCAGCTTCTCCCCACGTGCAATGCGTCTTGGGAGGCGTGCCAACGCAGAACTCCATGGCTTCGCTCTCTTCCGCGTCCAGCTGCAGCTCGGGCGAATGGGTGTCGACCAGGGCTGCCGGAGGTCCCTGTCGAGACAAAGCAAACACGTTGGCGACGGCCCTTTTGTACCGCTGCCGAGCCTGCCTGCGTAGGAGTGCGTGCGGTGCCCGGGGGCCGAGTTTGGGGCGCACACCTACACCTTTGCGGGAAGGGGGAGAGGGGGAGACAAACAGAGAATGAAATGAAATGGAATGGAATGGGCTGGGGAGAGACGGGGAGGAGGGTGGGGGGAATGAGCGTGAGTTTGCGTGTGTATGTGTGTGAGTGAGCGTGGGTGGGTGCGTGGGTGGGTGCGTGTGTGCGTGCATGTGTGCATGTGTGCGTGTGTGAGTGTGTGTGTGTGTGTGTGTGTGTGTGTGTGTGTGTGTGTGTGTGTGTGTGTGTGTGTGTGTGTGTGTGTGCGAGCGCGCGCGCGTGTGTGCGCGCACGCTTGAGAGCTGGCGTGGGTATAACTTCATTCTCCCCGTTACTGAAGTAGATACCATATACAATGAGTAAATACACGTACCGCATCATATGAAACATGGCCATGAGTGATTGACGTGGACCTAGGAGCAGCACGCCAAGAATCATTTCCAGGCCATTCCTCAGGGGCTTGGTACTCCCGACTCAAACCGAAACCCTGCTGGGTGAGACGCTCGGAGACAGTCTGATCCATCGGGCGACAAACAGGAAGCGCTGATGCTTCAAAGTCCTCGCTGGATTCCGCATGAATCTCCGAACTCGTGCTGGGGTCAACCTCGGGCATCCATCCCGTTCGTTCCGGAACACTTCCGTCCAGTTCCGCCATCAACCCATATAAGCCGGACGGATTTGCGGTACACTGGCCCGTGGAGGTGTGAAAGCCCCCAGCAGTCCCCCCGCTTTTGACAGGTGGGGTCCCCATGAGACCCATGCCTGAGGCTCTCATGGCCTGCCGAGGTTCTTCTCCACTCACATCTGTGTGAGGCATCATCCCGGTGGACAGCCCCCGCAGGCGAGGATCTCCCTCACACGCACTTTCACCATCCAATGCCTCATCCCTTGGATTGGGCTCGAGCAGTCTCCCACCGGCATTTTGGGGGCGAGCTGCCAAAGAGAAGCCCTCAACAGCAATGGGGGGTGGGGCCTCGCCCTGGTGATTGTCTCCTGCCGAGGGGCTTCCCGGAGGGTTTTCGCCGGGTGGGGTATCCCCCAGACGACTTGCGCCACCGCTCGAAGTTCCTGCCCTGGGAGATTGAGTACCGCTTCTTGAACGTGACCCCATGTGGGAGGCAGGGCCACTCTCCCCTGAGAGTCTCCGGGGACCCCCCGGTGCAACGGTCCCTGCAAGTCCTCCCGCTTGAGAGGGCAGTAGTGACATCAGAGCTCCTCCCGTACCTTCCACTCCTCCTACTTCCTCCTCCTCATTACCGGCTTCCTCTCGTCTGTCTCCATATCTTTCTTCTCTGTCTTCTCCATCCTTTTCTCTTCTGTCTTCTCCATCAACTTCTCCTCGTTCTTCTCCATGGGCTGCCGATATTTCCTCACGGCTCAACTCTGGAGGCGAGGTCAAGGGACCGGACACCAAAGACGAGGAGACCTGGAGGTCCTTTGCTTCCCCTTGCTCTCCCAGCTCAGTACCCCTGCCTCCGGTGCCCAACACTCCAGGATGAGGCAGATCGCTGGCACACATCCCCCTGTCTTGGGACTCACGCGATGACTGCGTCCGTGATAATTCTATCGAGCTACACCCATCGGGTGCGGTACTGTCTTGTGATTGCAGGCTGTACGCGTTAGCATGGTTTGTCGTGCCAGATGTCCGGCCACTCTCGCTGGCAAGTGTTGATGTCCTCCCGACATAGGAAAGGGAAGGAACCCTCTCGACATGTGTCCTGCCAGATGTTGTCGAATTGCTGCTGCCACGTGACGGGTCTCGTTCGGGGTTGGCCCAACAAGGGGACTCCCCTTGTGTGTCGCATCTATCCAAATGGCGGTCCTGCAGGGCGTCTCGAACCCCTTCCGGACCGGCGTCATCATAGAGGGGGTTCACACAGGGGCCGGGCCTGTCTGGGGAGAGGGCTAGCGGCAGCTGGAGCCCGGAAGTATATGCCATGTCAGCATGCACTGCCAGGAGATGGCCCACGCCCATCAGCACGTGCTCACGGCCAGGCGATGACTCATCGGAGGACGTCGCGGCGTCTGACGCGTCCTCGTGCTCCTCGTGCGGTTGGGAGGCCGGACTGAGGGCCTGGAGGCCACGTGCATCACGTGGCACGGTCAAGGACGTCCTGTGGCAAAGAGCCTCTGCGCCGAACAGTACTTCGCCAGACACCTTTTGGCGGAGGTCTGTCACGTGGGCAGTCGTGGTGCCCTCCGAAGCCAGGTTTGTCATGTGCGAGAGGATGCGTACGGACACGTCTTCGGCGTCGGAGAACACGGGTGTCCCCGAGTCGTAATCCGTGGTGTATCCGGACTTGGTTTCTGTTGGGGAGGTTCCGGAGAGCACTGATAGCAGATAGCCTGGTGCCCTTGCCAGCTCGCCTGTGCCCCCTCCACAAGCCCCCGCTTAGTGAGAAAAAAATGGGTTGCCCTAAGCAAGCACCAACGGGCATAACTCGACCTTTGGTGGTGAGAATTTTAGGAGTGCAGAGTCATAGGATGCAAACGGTGCACATACAAGGAGAGAGGTAGAGCCAATTTAGTAGCGCTCTCATGATAAAGTCAACGATAATGCGTCTTCCCCCCCCCCCATCCCTCCCTCCCTACCCTTCCCCCCCTCTCTCTCCCCCCTTCTCGCGCGCGCGCTCTCTCTCTCTCTCTCTCTCTCTCTCTCTCTCTCTCTCTCTCTCTCTCTCTCTCTCTCTCTCTCTCTCTCTCTCTCTCTCTCTCTCTCTCTCTCTCTCTCTCTCTCTCTCCCCCCCCCCTCCTCTCTCCCTCTCTCTCTGCGTCCCGCCTCTCCCGCTCCCTCTCCCCCTCCCCCTGTCTCCAGCCGCCCCCCCCCCCCCCGGGACTGCATTCTCTCCTCTCGTCCGCCCCAGGGGTCCCCTCCCCTCTGCACAGACAATTACTCGAGATGCAGGGGAGAGGTAGGCCCCAAGAGGGGGGTGGGGGCGGAGGAGAGGCAGGAGTGAGAGAGGGAGGGGGATGGGCCAAGAGAAAATGCGGAGTGTTAGCTCATAGGGGTTCGCAAGGAGTGTGCTCACTTGCGTATCTCAATTCGAAGGCTACATGGTCGTCCACGTGGCCATCTGAGGCCCACTGAGGCAGTATGTCGGGGGCGTGCTGCGTCTGCTGACTGTTGCATTCCCGGGCCAGGCTGCTGGAACCTTCTCCTCCATCGTCCGAGTCACTCATGGCGCCTGATTCCAGCCTTCCGAACATGTCGCGTGACGTTCTTGAGTCCACGTGACCCATTGCACCACGAGGCAGACCTTCCGGGAGCACTTCCGGCAGCTCTCCAGGCAGGGCTTCGACAGTGGCTGCAACGGGGATACGGGTCGTGTGTGTTGTTGCGTTGAGCCCCTCTGCACTCGCGCCAACCAACAGTCAACTGCTATCCAAATCGCATCGTACCCTGACTTAGTCTTTAAAAGACCAGTGACCAGTGACCAGTTTGAAAGACCAGTGACCAGTGACTCGTTTGAAAGACCAGTGACCAGTGACTCGTTTGAAAGACCAGTGACCAGTGACTAGTTTGAAAGACCAGTGACCAGTGACTCGTTTGAAATACCAGTGACCAGTGACTCGTTTGAAAGACCAGTGACCAGTTTGAAATACCAGCGACCAGTTTGAAATACCAGCGAGTGCCTTGACAGAGAATCAGGTTACCGCCATGCGAATGGTAAGGCGACACAGCTGGGTCACCAACGTTTCCAACGCATGCGAGCTCGGTCTGTGTACATTGGGAGGCACGTGTGGCAGTGGAGCATGGTCAAGGTGGGAGGTACGGAAGGCCCGTACCACTTGGATTTCCCGCAGGCATTTCGGACAGTAGCGGGATAGACTCGCCAGAACTCCTGTTGGCCCCGTCACACGTTGAAAAAATACCGCTGTTGGGATTGACGTGCACTTGCCCTCGCCCGCTTTCCTCCTCCGGACCCCAAGCGGGAATTTCGCCACAAGATGGCGGGTCGGACCCATACAGCGGCTCGAGGCTGCTTTGGCTCATTTGCATGTTTTTGGGTTCAGGACGATCCTTTTCATCCTCATAGTGTAGCACATTCTGCGGCACGGTTCCTGAGTGCAGCGCCGATGCCGTGCTTATTGCTGAGGCCGAACCCAGAGCCGAAGCCGAAGTCGAAGCTGAAGCCAAAGCCGAAGCCGAAGCTGAAGCTGAAGTCAAAGCCGAAGCCAATCCCAAAGCCGAAGAGGGGCTTGCGCCAGGAAGGGAATGGCCATCACACACTTCTGGTCTCAGGGAACCGCCAGGGGGCTCCACGTAGCAGGAGTCACGTGGGTCCATGTGAGGAGGCGGAGGGAGTTCGGGCGCCAGAGATCGCACACAGCCCCCGCCGTGCGCCCTATCAAGCGAGCCTTGTCCGTGCGGGAGCGCAGGGTCGTCGGATGCCGGGAGGACTTTGGGTGTCGTATCTATGAGGGCATCCAGAATCTGGCGGGACGCCTTGAACGCGTCGGGGACCTGGCTGGGATCTGACGTCATTTCATGGGTGGAACTGCTCAGGATCTCTACCGCTTTGGCATGGTCTATCCCGAATTGTGAGAACTCGCGGCTACCATTCACGGCACCACCACAGGGTTCTCGCGCAGGGCCTCCAGCTGACACCGCTCCAGCCTCACAGCTGTGTTGCAGTAAGCCTGCGGGAGGCTCCAAGGGCTCCTGGGGAGCGGGAGCGGGGGCGGGGGCGAGGACTTGCGGGACCTCCATCCGGTACCGCGGCACATGCCGCTGTCCAAGCTCGAGCGGGCGCCGTGGGTTCCCTGGCCTGCTGTTTTGTGGGGGATCCTGGGGGGAGTTCACAGCCACCATGCCCTCGGGCAGATTAATGGTCTCGCCGCCCTCTTTCTTGTGGCTTTTTCTCGCAACCGCCTCCAGCTTCTGACGCGTCCGCTCCCGATGTGCAGCCGCCAGGCCGAGCCCGCCATCACAGTGCTGAGGGTCCTGATGTGCACCAGCCCTTGGGTCTGGCACCGCACCCGCAAGGGCTTGGAGTTCCCAGGCCTCAGGGCGCAGCGGGGAATACCCGCCTTCCTCCGGGCGTTGCGGGGAATGAATGCCTTCCTTATGGGTCCCTCTGGGCCGGGAGGTCCCCCGGGGCCTAGCCTTGCGGGACTCGGGCCGCTCCAATGCCTGCTGAATCAGCGGGTGCTCCCACACGCCCAGCGCCGTGGTGCTGGGTACCCCGGTCCACGTGGTCTCAAGCCCTTGGGACGCCTGACCGCCGCAAGGCCGGGGTCCCGTCCATTTTCCGCTTGCGGTTTGTGGCCGATCGGCGGCAAGAACGCGCGGGGCGCCCCCCTCAGCGACTGGGTTGCCTGATGTGGCCGCCTGGACGGCCGGTTTATGCACCCCTGGGGCCGTCGCCGGGCGGAGGCCTGCCGCGTGGAAGCTGCCTGGAAGGGACATGCCGGATGCGGGGGAGTTGCCTGAACTGGCAAGCCCAAGGGAACCCTTTATTTGAGCCAGCTGAGCCAATCCAGCTTCCAACTGAGCTGCCATGGTGAGGAGGAAGCCGCGGCTTGTGGGGGTACCGGGCTCGGGCCGGGTGTCCACAGTGTCCACGTGACCGGTCCCTATGGGGATCCTGGGTGGACTGAGGTGCGGCTGGCCGTCTCCGACCCGCCCGAAGCCGGCGCCCCGAACTGCCTGGGCGTGGAGCGGATACCCTGGACGTGGGGCTCCTTGCATGTCCTCCAAGGAACGCCACATGTGGCCTATGGGGGATGGAGGCGCCCACTCGGTGCCAGGCCCACTCTGGGGGACGGTCCCCGGGCGCCGGCCGTGGGGCCTCTGAGAGGGAAGGGCCGTTGAAGGCCTCTCGGACTGCCTGAGCTCTGTAGGGCAGGGGGGTTCCATGTGGGCGCCTGGGGATGGCTTTCCGAGTTGCCGTTGGGCGGCCTCAACTAAAGTTTGCAGGACCGCCAGGGTTTGGGGGTTTGGAGCTGGCCTGCGTGACGGTCCCCACAAAATCAGGATTACGCATTGAGATTTAGAGATGGAACCACCTACATGTTCTTCACATTCAATCATTCAGAACAACGCTTGCCCCCTCCACTCCAACCCTTCCTTCTCCAACTCCATCCCTCCTTCTCCACTCCTCCCTTTTCGTTCGAGCCGGAGCTTTGGCTTCAAGAGCAACAGCTTGATCGAGATGACCCGGAGATTGCTGCGTTACCACTGGTGGGGCGACGGTACCTGTACGGGTACCCCCATAGTGTGGAAGTATGGGGTTACCGTTCAGTACTTGTTGGTCACCCCCACTGGCATTGGCTCCCGTAAGCTGAGTCGCGGGGAAAAGGGGGAGGGGGGCTGGGCTTCCGGGGGGGATGGAAGGGTTGGCTCCCATAGGCTGCGTCGCGGGAAAAAAGGGATTGGGTTCGCTGGATAAAAAGGGGTCGGCTTCCCGTAAACTAAGTTGCGGGAGAAGCGGGGATTGGGGTTGCGGGACAAAAAATCATCGGCCCTCAAAGGCTGAATCGTGGGGGGAAAATGAATTGGTGGCTTTGGCATTTCCTTCATCTGGCTCTCGACACGCTAATCAACTGGTGGGAGTTGCTCAAAGACCGTATGGAGTGGATAGACTCCCCGTATGCAAGTTGGTCGACAAGCACATATCTTCATCATGACATGGGTAACGGTGTAACATTCAAAAGTTCAGTCGGTTGCCAAAAAGTAACGGTACCCACAGAGCACGCTTACGGAGGACCTCCATACCCCTGGGCAATGCGGGGAAACACCCGAGGGGGGAGGGGGAGGGAGACGGGGAATGGGTTGGCACAGGATAGGAGAAGCGTGGGGGCCACACGTCCCCACTCGCATGGCGGAGGGAACTCAACAGCCGAATCCCTATTTCACATGTCCCCGTCACATTCCCGCTCGGGACAACCAGTCCACATTGCCATGCTAACCTATTGATCGCATATGTGCGCATGAGGAAACTGCGATGACTGCATGCAGGGCGTAGGTGGTGGAGCTCAAGTCCGCAGCAAGCACAAGAGCGTGCCACGCACTTGGATGAAGTCATATCCTCATGTTGCACACCCAAGGATCTTCCGTGCGGTGCTGTTGCGGCTCGATTTAGTTGTGTGTGCCAGCGGGCTCCCCGGCCCCTTGATGGCAACGGACGGGGCTCAAGTCGAGGAAAAGTCCTGCGGTTCTCCGTCAGGTACTTTTTTAGGATTCCATAAGGCTGTCGCTCCCAGGGCTTCAGCGGGGGCAGCCCCGTGGCTGTGTCGGGGTCTCGCCCAAACGCCTTCCGCGGAGCCAACGACTCCCACGCAGATGCCCCTGGGGGGAGGCTAGGGACTGAAAAGTCCCCAGGGTCTTGTAGAGGGACTCTGAAAAGGTCTGGGCCCCTTTGGCCTGGTCCAATCTGTGGCAGACTCCTCATACGTGCCCTGGGTATCCCAGTGGGTTCCAATTCTTTGTCGGGTAATCCCCTTGCGGCGGCGGATAGGGGCCTTCCCGCCGTCTGTGTCGGGCGGGAGACCCTGCATGGCCGCGTCTGCACACGTTCCACAGACTGTGGATTGTCACGTGAATTCATGCGGACAAGTGCCAGGATCAGCACCCATGCGATCACGCCATGCAGGACGTAACAACACTGTCGTTGGTTCCAAGCATATAGCATGCCTGACTGCACATGCAGGTCTCCTCGTCCATTCCCCGCTTGCCAGCACGGAGGCGGGCACGCGCGCGCGCGCGCGCGCGTGTGTGTGTGTGTGTGTGTGTGTGTGTGTGTGTGTGTGTGTGTGTGTGTGTGTGTGTGTGTATGTGTGCGCGCGCGCGCGCGTGTGCGATTTATTCCCAATCAATATAGAGCATTCCCAGCGAATAACCCTAGGGTCCTCCTTACATACATCAAGATTCTTTCCGTCTCGCTCCTCTTCCTTCATGTCATCGCCACTCCGCAGGGTAGTTTTTTGTTTTATTTTTTACTTTCGTTTTTTTCTGTATTTATCCCCCCCCCCCCTATTGTTTTTTGGAGCAAAATACCACGAGTCCTGCCCCTTGAGGTATGGCCAAGCCAAACATCCCCAATCACAAAGTAGGAAGGGCTTCAGAGTCACGAAATTGGGGACTTTTGGTGGAATGTCACTCCCCCCCCTCCCCGGGGGAGCAAAAAAAAAAAAAAAAAAAAAAAAAAAAAAAAAAACGCACATACCATGGGCTTCCCGGTCATGTCCCTATTTGACCGGCCTCCCCCGTTCTCCCAATCCCCGTGCCTGCTCCATTCAGCCACCCTGCACCATTTTCCCTTCCCTGCTCCATTCCGCCCTCCTGCACCATTTTCCCTTGCTTGCTCCATTCCGCCTGCCCCATCTCTCAGCAGCCATCATCGTAGGGAGGGCCTGCGCACCTGAGCCTCCACTGAGACATACTGCACGGAGGTCTGGCAGCCGTTCTCCAACAGCACAGCATCCGTCTGCATCCCTGCAACAGCCCGGTGCCGCAGGCGGGCCTCCGCTCCCAGGTCCCCCCACTGCCTCTCACACGGTTTGCCCTTTCTGGGCGACGCGTTGCCAGGAGACTCCTCTCTGCCCCGACTGGGACTAGCCGCCTTCTGGTCCACGTCAACCTCGCGATCGCCGGATCCGGACTTGAAAAGGCAGCCCAACTGAAAAATGGGCTGACCGCAGTGCTGGGGCCTCCCCGCGGGGCTCGATCCCCGTCTCCGAGGTGCCTCTATTGGGTCGGCGACGTCATCGGACGAGTCGGCCGCTGGCGACAGACGCACGGCCAAGCACGCCGTTGCGACCTATGCGGGGACAAAACACGCATTGAAGGTTGGCGTGGACGGAACCGAAGTGATAATTCACACTGGCGTGGACAGTGAAAAGGTAATATACCCAGGGAAAAGGGTTCACGGGAAAAAAGTTGGGGCTTGGACGGGTTCGGCAGCCTCCCATCAAAGACGTAAGGACTACATTTTTGATTGGAGCAAGGAGAACTCAACAACTCGGGGGGTGTCATGGAAAGGGACACTCCATGCAACATGACGACCGGGTTATCGACACAGAGAAACGGCCATCACACGTGATTTGCGTGGTTTGCAGCTCGCGAACAGTCTTCATCGTTGATGGACACACCACCACACACACACACACACACACCACACACACACCACACACACACCACACACACACACACCACACACACACACACACACACACACACACACACACACACACACACACACACACACACACACACACACACACACACACACACACACATCCACGTTCACAAGCACATGGTTGGGGTGGTGCACATGGTGATGTTGAAGCTCACCTCGAGGCCATCAATGGTGTGGAGAGGGTGAGCCTGAATAGGCATGTGACGGATGTCGGGCTGTCCGGAGGCTTCTACAGAAATGGGCACCAAAGCAGCGCCCCTCAGAGTCATTTTCCCGCCAGCAGCGTCACCTCCCAGATACAGCACACATAGAGGCTCCTGCATCACATGGGGCTCACATGGATCACATGGCATCCTCCCAGATATAGCGCAGACAGGGGTTCCTGCATCACGTGGGCCTACAGGGATCCATGGGATCTCCCAGATATAGCACGAACAGAGGCTCCTGCATCACATGCGGCCCATAGGGATCCCAAGGCATCTCCCAGCTACCGCACACACAGAGGCTCCTGCATCACATGGGGCCCACATGGATCACTTGGCATCTCCAAGATACAGCACCCACTGAGGCTCCTGGATTACATGAGGCCCACATGGATCTCATGGCATTGTCTTCGCTCCCTAGACACACATGACGCACACCTCTAGGTGGAGCCCCTGCATTTGTGGTTTTGCACTTGGAAAGTTATCACCGAGGGAGACAGAGAGAGAGAGAGAGAGAGAGAGAGAGAGAGAGAGAGAGAGAGAGAGAGAGAGAGAGAGAGAGAGAGAGAGAGAGAGAGAGAGAGAGAGCGAGAGTGTGTGTGTGTGTGTGTGTGTGTGTGTGTGTGTGTGTGTGTGTGTGTGTGTGTGTGTGTGTTTGTGTTTGTGTTTGGCTAAAGTCATTCCCACCCCTCGCATGCGCCCTCTCACACAGAGAAGGGGAGGAAGCGAAAAAAAGGCAAGCTAGCTGGCCATATGTACAGTACGGTGGGGGGCGGGGAGATAAAGGTAGGCGGGAACGCGCCCGCTGAAGCCGATCTTGCAGGTTGGGGTGGTCTGCTTGGAAGGTACAAGCTTTGCCCCTGTTGAACAGTACTGGCAAGCGCTCCCCTCCAAAATGGCTGGCGTCCTGCACCCCACCACCTTGTTTCACACATACCCACAACATCCTTTCACTTGTCCAGACGCCGTATCACTCATGTGGCACCTGATTACACTGAGCCATCACCTTGTTTCGATTATCCACAACATCGATTTTACTTGTTATGTATCTCTCGTGCCAGTGCTCTAGCAATTGTTTTTTTTTTTTTTTTTTTTTTTTTTTTTTTTCACTTCACAACTACCACCTTAATCCGCTTATCTACAAGCTCGCCCCACTTAATGCACCACCCTGTTTCACTCGTCCACCATCTCGTTCATTTGTCAAGCACCTTGTGTCCCTGATCCACCACCCTGTCTTACTTATCTGTAACGTCGCTCCACTTGTCCACCAACTGTTTTGCATGCTCCACGACCTCGTATCTTTCATCCTGCCACCTTACACGCATCCAAAATCTGTGAAAAAAGGCACTCAGCCACAACCTGGGTACACGTGTCCACCGTCTTGTCCCCGTATCTGCCGCCTTCTTTTAGCTGGCCTTTGCAGGCCCGTACCCAAGATGGTGGATAATCGAAACGATGCGATTATAAGTTATGGGGGTGGTGTCGTGAACGGTTGTAATTAAGCTTTCAAAACGATGGCTTGCAATTTCCACAAAAGCCTCCACGCAATCAAAGCCGAGAAATATTGTCATCATCAAAGGAGGGGGAAGGGGGAGGGGGGCGGGGACCACGTAGGCAATGGTCCCTCTGCCCCGCCCCCCCCCCCCCCCCCCCCCCCGGGGGGGAAGGGGGGGGAGAAAGCCGCTGGGAAGCAGTGTGATGGAAACCACTCCCAAACGGTCGACAAGAGCTTCCTTAATTTGATCAAGTTTTCAGCAGCGTGTCGGGCAGCGGGAGCAGGGGGGGTTGGGAGACCAAACATTCAGCCACGTTGAGAGTGGATCCGCGAGGGAAGGGGGGGGGGGGAGAAGGGCTGAGGACCAAGAATTCAGCCACCTTGTTGTGTGTGTGTGTGTGTGTGTGTGTGTGTGTGTGTGTGTGTGTGTGTGTGTGTGTGTGTGTGTGTGTGTGTGTGTGTGTGTGTGTGTGTGGT
This sequence comes from Botryococcus braunii, assembly GCA_002005505.1. Classification (NCBI taxonomy): domain Eukaryota; kingdom Viridiplantae; phylum Chlorophyta; class Trebouxiophyceae; genus Botryococcus; species Botryococcus braunii. The sequence goes on along the minus strand of KV908477.1, from coordinate 198,728 downwards.
TTTCCTTTTTTTTGGGGGGGGGGGGGACGCAGGGGACCGGAGGTGAAAACAAATTGAGAGAGGGTGGGCGATGACAATGCCAGCCCCTAAACCAGATCAACGGTTGCTGCCTTTCAGATGGATCCACCTTGTTATGGAGGGCATTCCCACTTTCCTTTGCATCTATCACCTGACTTTGTGACGGGGATCTCGTCATTGCCCCCCCCCCCCCCTATTGAGTGGGGAATGCGGAAAGCCAACGAGGAGCCTTGCTGCTTCCTGCCCTTTCATTCTCACCCCAAACTCTTTTGTTGTATTTCTGCAGCATCCGTCAGCATGGTCCGAGTTTTTGTTTTATCTCTTTTTTACCTTTTGGTGTTGTGGAAGGTCTCGATCGAGACCATGTAGAACACGTGAGTCAAACAGATATAGTCTGCAGCATTTGAGGATGTCCCCAGGAAGCGATGACTCGAACATGTACAGTTTCCTAAATTGCTTCTGCGCGTCTGGCTTTATGCAAAGGCTTCGAACGAATCCCGCACGGGATTGCCGAGAAGTAGTTAAGACAACACCGCGGATCCACCTCGACTCGCACATAGATCCGGCAAGGTCGCGACAAGCTACTATTTTTTCTCTTAAAGGACTTTCATTTGAGAGTGTGATTCAGTATCTGCAGTGTCTTTCGAGGATTAGACGTTCACATGAACGATGGAGAGATCTCTTACCACGGTCGTCCCAAGTTGGGCATCAAGATACACAGCCGGGTAGTCCCAAAGACAGACAACGATTCGATGGTAATTATCCACAATGCGCTTTCCATTCTGCACCCTCTGCAACATGTCCCAAGGTTGCACACTTACGGGAGCCAGCGCTTGTCCAAAATACAATAAACATCGCGCTATTTTAAGGCGCAAAATTAACCAGACTAGTTGATGCATCTTCGCAAATAGAGGACCTTCTTTCGCTCAATCCACAAGGTGGACACAGGGTACAGGGTACTGGCCGTACCGTGACCGACGTTTTCGCCGGGAAAACGGCGTGAACAAAAACCTGCGGAAAGTCTCTTGTTAATGGTCAGAAAAAGAATAATAGCTTCATTGGGGAGGCAACTTCCTTCTTCAAGAAGTCATACCTCGAGACGGTACATCTCCAAGGTCCGGCCCACAGGAGTCACTGTATTCTGAGCCCAGTCAAAAGATGTAACAATGTCGGCAATAATTTTTCCATTCACATAGTAGCTGCAGGCACAGGTGCCGTTGGCCTTGCCTGTGTTTTGAGATGGCATCCGTAACGTGCCGAGGACGACTTTCATCCTGTACAATTAACGTACGTGGGAACGAAGGAAAGGAAGATGGCCTGTACCTCTCAACTAGGTTCCAGCGTTCTGGACAAACCACGCGACGGCTAAATCCTCTTTGGCTATGCCCCACCAGCAACAACATTTCTATTTTATCACGGACTTCTTCCCATATGCGAAATTTCTTGGCGGTGGATTTCTGTCATGTGTCTGGTGTGTTTGAACGTCAAGGACTTCACATGTGATCGAAATCTCACACGGTCATACGAAGAGAAAGTACGAGTACTAAATAGTTTAACAAAATCTAGACAATGGCCAATCACCAGAGCTCAATGCGGAGATCCTGACGACGCACTTCGCTAGTCACTAATTCTGATCTGTAGCTACCCGGTCTCATGCAGAGTCCGGGCGAAAAATCTTTTATCATCGATGGATTTCTTCAGAATTTACGATCTGATGGGAGGGATTGTGAAGATTTTAGACCTATTGCGCTGGACATGGGAGTAGTACTGACGGCGAACGGTTCAGCACGATGCCAGATCGGCGGAACCAGCGTTATTGCAGCTGTAAAGGCACGTCAAACAGAGCTTCTCACGTGAATCTTGTTCTCATAAAGAAAGAATGGCAGCTTAAATGGGACGAGCTTCATATGCCTGAACCACGAAGGGCTAAGACACAGGAAAGTGTTATCATCTGAGAAGATCCAGTGCAAGCAGGAGCCTTGAGTATTGAGAAATTTACATTAAGGTGGATGGGAGCTTTTATGCCAGAAAGACTGCGGAGTAGAATAATCCTGCAAAGTGGTGCATCACAATGCACTTAGTATTGCAGGTTGGGATGGCTGTGTGAACACCATAGACGGTGAAGCTGGACCTTACAC
>KV908477.1:186572-191572 GCA_002005505.1 Botryococcus braunii | reverse complement strand
CTTCACTGACTGACAGGCGCACCCTGTGGAAGCACTCGCATTGCCTTCCTTGATGCGCTGCCTGTCCCTTTTCCATTTTTGCGCCATGGGTTAAGGGGAGGAGTAATTAAGGAAACCAGAAAAGGGGGGGGGGAGAGGAAAAACAAGAAAGATAAGGAATTAAGGGATTAAAGGGATTACAGGAAAGAAAACAAAACGAAACAAAGCCTCCGCCCATGGGCACAGGGGAGGGAGTTTTTCTGGGGCGTTTTTTTTTTTTTTTTTTTTTTTTTTTTTTTGGGGGGGGGGGGGGGCAGGTGGAAAATCTTTATTCTTGTGCTTTCAAAGCCCTCCAATGGGTACAGGGGAGGAGGATTGGCTTGACTCACGTCGGCGGCCTGCCAACCCCAGCCCCGCTTCCCACCACCACACCTCTTTTTTTGTCGTAATTGCTATCCAAGGCGTGGGCGCGCGTGGGGGTGTGTGTGTGTGTGTGTGTGTGTGTGTGTGTGTGTGTGTGTGTGTGTGTGTGTGTGTGTGTGTGTGTGTGTGTGTGTGTGTGTGTGTATGTGTGCGCGCGCGCGCGCGTGCGCCTATGGGGTCGAACACACACCCCACACAGAGGGAGGGAGGGAGAGGGAGAAGGGGGTGCAGTTCTATAAGGGCGGGGGGGCACAAGATGGGTTGGCGATGGTAGCTTCTTGAGCGAAGGCTGCGGCCAAGGCGGATGGCATGCCGCCAAACGAGCTCACCCTCAAAGAAGCGGATCGCATCGCTTCCCCCTTGCTAGATCCAACCGTGGGCTTGGCAGCGGGCAGTGGGAGCTTTGTGCGGCAGACAAACTGTCGAGGATTCAAAGAGAAATGTGAAATATGTTAGTCTCAGGCCCCCGAGGATTTGGTTTTTGGGCTTGCCTGAGGATCAGTTTGGAATCTGTGGCAGCCGGTTGGCGGGTATGGGTTGGTGTGGGTTGTTGGGTTGGCAGGCATTAGCAGGTTGGCGGGGCATTTGCAGGTTGGCGGGTACGGGGTCTTCTGCGGTGTTTCCAGGTGTGGATGATATAGGTGTAGAAGCTCGGGGCAGGGCAGGGTGTATCGTACACCAAGCATGTAATGAGAGCGGGTGTGAGTAAGGAGAGCTGGTGTGAGTAATACGAGCTGGTGTAAGTAGTGAGATGGGGTGTATGTGATGAAGACGGGTGCAAGTGATGTGACGGGTGTAAGTAATGAGAGGGGGTGTAAGTAATAAGAGCGAGTGCAAGTAATGAGAGCGGGTGTAAGGGATGAGAGAGGTTTTGAAGAGATGAGAGCAAGTGCAAGGCATGAGAGCAGGTGCAAGTAATGAGAGCGGGTGGCAAGTAATGAGAGGGGGTGCGAATGATGAGACAGTGGCAGCTGGCAGGTGCGGGGCGCGTACGTGGTAGATGCAACTGAAGAAGAGGCGTGGTGCATGACCTCCTGTGCTCACGTGGGCATAACTCCCCAGGGGACCATCCAGGGCTTCTCGCTTGCTACGACAGCAGCTGTACCGCCCGCTTCTCTTAAAGTGATGGCCCCTCCGTACCACCTGCCTCCCCTGTCGGTGCTTATGCATGTGCACACACACACACACACACACACACACACACACACACACACACACACACACACACACACACACACACACACACACACACACACACGCGCGCGCGCGCGCGCGTGTGTGGGGGTGGGGGACAGTTCTGTGTGTGTTTGTGTGTGGGTGGGGGGGCCTGGCGCAGGGGGAGTAGGTGGGTAGGTAAGAGATTTGGTTTAGACAGTTGCATGCACACTTGTTAGCCAGTGCCTTTATGCATACCAGGCCTTCTCACATGTTGCCACTTCCCATAAGCTCCCTGGCTTACACAACCGTGCTCCGGCATTCACACTCTCCCGAACACCATACCTCCCCACCCCTCCACTCCGCCCCTCCCACAATCGCCCGGCCCCCAACACGCACTCACGCCTGCGGGCCACGCGCACCCAAGCGTCTGAAAGCTAATAAGTTCATTGGAAGTAATTCACCGACCACTTTTCCATTTGGACGGCGTTGTGGCACCATGTGCACAAGAGACACAGAGGGAGGTATAATTAGATAAGGGGGCAACGAAGCTCGGAGGGGTAGATCTTTGTACTGAATCGATTCTCATCGTTTCGATGCATACGCTGAAGAACAGCGCCTGGGGAGAAGAGTTGGTGTGCGCTTTGGGTATGCTTGATTTTTTCTTCTAAAATAGTTAAAATAGTAAATGGGTGGATGGTCTGTGCTGACGCCCGTGAAGCCTGTATCCCTGGAGATCGGCTGTTACTGGCACATAACGGTGTGCGGCTCATTACCAACTGGGAGCGGGTGGGGAGGCGAGCAGGAAATGGCGGGAGTCGCTTTAAGAGTGGCGCCATCCATCTTCCAGGCCTTCAGCAAGTTTATCGATTCCTCAATGGCAATGGAGGAGGACGACTAGTGACCAAAAGTTTCGGATGTGCTTCATGTTTAGCTTTTCAGTTTTCAGGATGGAAAATTCGGATGCGCTTCACTTTCAAGTCTGAAAGGACTGGGGTCGCCGTAACCCCTTTGGATGCCGCATTTTGGGCACGCTGTCGTTGAAATGGCGATGTTTTGAGTTGATGCTGCTGAGGGAAGTTTCCTGCTCAGCAACCTTCTCTTCTGTCCCTGGGAGTGGGAAGGTATTGATCGATTGGGAAATAGCTATATAGATTGGTTGTACTCAACGGATGGTCGCCTCGGACTCCCTACATTTGTACGGGCTGGCATATAGTCGAGGAGAAGAAGAAGAGGAAGATGAAGAGGAAGAGAAAGAGGAGGAAGAAGAAGCAGAGGAGGAGGAGGAGGAGGAGGAAGAGGAAGTCGAGCTGCTCCCCAGTTTGGATTTTGACCGCCGTGATCACGTGCCGAGGCCCAAGTCTTGGACAATTTCGCCACTATCATAACTGGATATCCAGCCTCTTGCTCAAGATTAATGACGTGGACCTCCTCCCTTATTCTGTATTCCTTTTCATGCGTCCTATAGAAATGGACGGATTTATGGTGTGCGGTTAGGATAGGCTTCACTTTTTCTTACAAATGATCACTTCTGTAATGGACTACTGCGAAGCGTATCGTTGCATCCTTGCCGGAGTGCTGTGTGTCAACATGAAACGGTGTAGTATGGGAGAATGTGTGTGGACGCAACATAGATGCAGCTTTATGTGTGTGAAAGCAACATAGATGCAGCTCTATGTGTGTGGACGCAACATAGATGCAGCTCTATGTGTGTGGAAGAAAGCAACTTTAGATGTAGCTATATGGTCATTGATAACTATCTCTTATATATATACTTAGCTTCCTAATATGTATCCACACCGCTTTATGGCTGCATCTATCCTCAAAAAGTATCATCATCATCATCATCATCATCATCATCATCATCATCATCATTATAATTGTCATTGTTTTTATCATTGCAATTGTTATTATTATTGGCATTTCCGTTATGCCTAATCTTATTATTATTGTAATATTGTTATAATTGTTTGACTTCTACACGGGAATATATAATTTCTGCCCTTCCGGCCATTCGGACGTCGATACGTGACTATTTGGGCATCTGGGTCCTGAGACTGATGTATTTTACTTTTCCCTTGAAAAGTGATACATCCTTGAAGGGTGACAGCTATGCATAACTATCACCTATACATAGTTAGCTTCCTTTGTGCCTCTACACCGCTCGGTCCTCACAAACGTCATGACGCTCCCTAAAATCCAGATTAGGGTGTAGGGTTTACTCTTTCACTCTTCACTCTTTCTATTAAACGAAGAGGAATTGAGGCGTAGTCAAGGGAGCTTCCATCATAGTCCGTTACAAAATCTCGTTGTGCCTTCCAGACGGATCATAGCCTCCTTATCTCAGCGTCAGCCATGCAGGCTCGTCACTCTAAGGACTGACATGAGAACGCAGCACAAGTCCACGTGGCACCCCCAAATTACATGGGACAACTGCTAGGAGCCTTGGGGCTGTCATGTGTACTGCAGTTTCCCTCTTATGCCATCTCGACTTACTCACCTTAACTTGCCCAGACTGCCCAGCCCGTGTATGATTATCCCAAACTCTCCTCCACTGTGCAACATGCCTGGACGTGGAGATGTTTGAGGTAAAAGTGATATAGATGTTGAGTTTCTTGTTCATTACATGTCATTTACAGTGTAGGAATGTACTGGACGTGGTGATCCATCCCATGTCCTGAATGCTGGTTAGGGGATGCCCATCCTTCCGCGAGCCCCAGGCCGGAGGGCCCCGGCCCAGCGGTTCCCTGGGGGCCGTCGAGGTGGTTCCCTGTGGACTCGATTCGAGTTACCTGCGGGCCTCGATTCGAGGCCCTCTACTGAGGGCCTCATGAGGCCACGACCTTCACAGTGGCCATAACCATCTTTGCGAGGCTTTCCCAGCAAAAACAAAGCCGATGCCACATCCGCCCAGTAGAGTATCACTCGTGACGCACACCGTTTCCTGCATCAACATCACAGGGTAGTCCCAGCCTTAGGTCGAAAGTATTCGCGACGCAGCAACTTAACCTCTTGGGGTCGACGGCTTTAGTTTGGATTCGTCATGGCCAGGAATGGCAAGGAGCAAATGAAATGGTTCTGGTCATAGAAGGAATTGATTCGCTCGTACTGTAGCTTTTGAAATCTCCGCATACCAGCAACCCTCCCTGAATCTTGTTTCGCCCATTTCAAAGTTCGCAGCCACATATGCTAATGAATACTGATAATTCGTACCAAATGCATCATGTCAAAAAGAAGTCGTATGAAAAACTTTGCAACGATATAAAGGTGTGATTCGCGTGAGGAACTTGATGAAGTAGATTCAACAACTGGGAAGTACGAGCCTAGGCATGCACCCATCCCCTTGCATGAGTTTCTCCTTGAAAACGTCCAGGCATTGAAAGGTATAAAGCCAGACAGGCTTCTCGTGGATCGAGCTGCGTACGTCGCCTACCTTGAGGCAC
>KV908477.1:179072-181572 GCA_002005505.1 Botryococcus braunii | reverse complement strand
AAGGCATCCAGCTGCGACTCTGCCTGGCCCCCAGGGCCCTCATTCTGTGCCGCCTGAAGTGGCATTTTGGCGACTGCAATGCATATGAAATCTGAACGTCTCGGATCGGGGTGGTTAGCGTTTTCCTATGCGTGCACCACTACAGGACCTTGCTCATTTTGAGAGTGTGAAGGAGGGCTTTCAATGTTTCATTGTTTCATATACTCCTACAGCTACAGGAGGTGGCTCAATATCTAATTGAGCCACCTCCTGGGGTATGTGAACTCCCCCACCCCCCCCCCCTTTTGTTTTGTTTTTTTTTTTTGTTTTTTTTTTGCCTTTTTTTCGTGTTTTTTTTGTTTTGTTTTTAAGATTAACAGTAAAGCTGTTTTTTCCCCCGCTTTTGGTTGCTGTTGCGCTCGTTTCACTTGATGAGCTTGCTGTATTGCGCGCCTTACTGCTGCTCACAGGGTTCTCCCATGGCTTACAGGCAGCGAAAGCATCAACCGCCAGCAGGAAGCGCAGCAAGTCATCCGGAGCAGTAACACAGATCAGGAAGAAAGTTACATCTTTAATCAAGGGAAGGATGAAGTTAGCCGTGGCCATAAACCACGGAAGGAGATGAGCCACAGGAGGCGATTGAAAAATTTGTACGCAGAGCTGCTTGCCCTGGACCAGGACAACTATTCCAATCCTGCTTTCAATCACTGATTGTTGGCAATTCAAGATGCTCTCTGCACAGAAGAGCACTCTATGCAAAACTTTCGGTCTTTGAAGAAGACCAGACTTTGAGCCAGGCCAGGCGTCGAATGCTCAGTTCACGGGTCATAAAGCAGAAAGAATGACTTCTGCCTTTGTCATAGAGAATATCACATGATTTGCGTTTAAGTCCTCCACAATTCTTTTCCTTTATGTCAATAACACTGGTGCTCACATATTATCTCCTCCGCATGTGCGGATCGTGCACGCTGAACACCTTTTTCTAGCACTCCAATTCAACTTGAATGTGGCAAAGACATGGAAGAGCAGTACTTTAAAACGAGTGGTTTCGACAGGCGGGGGATTTATAATTAAGAGTGAAGCCTATTCTAACCGCATACCATAGATTTTGTTCCTCTTCTTTTTGCCTTTGGCTCAGAGAGGGAGTTGAATGGACCAGGAGTTCACAGCGTTTTTACAATTGGCTAACTACAGGCTTGCTTCCTTAGAAAGGGTGACCCCAGCAACTGACCAAGTACGGTTTGGGCGAGCTAGCTGATATTGGACCAACAACAATGTCATGACAACTTCCATCCAGGTGTTTTGAAGAACCAAAGGCATTGGATCCTTGACCGACTTGTAACTTCTTCTTCAGAAAAATCAGCTTGGCTTTTGGGTTCATCCCTGCTTGTCCTCCGAGGGCATCGTGACCACACCAAGTTCCAGGTGGAGCATAAATAAACGCATTCCACCCTTCTTTGTTTCTCCACTCATGATGACCAATGTAGAATTTGACTCAACATAAGGGCACTTTCCCATGGTAATCAGGGTTCTGTTCTTGGTCATAGACCTCACTCTTGAGGTGATAACAGGGGAGCCCAAGCTCCAAACCCTGTTTCCCAAGAAACCCACTTCCACATTGTGACACCAGTCGCTGCTCACCGCTAACAACGTGGACTTCCTTGCACCATTAAAAATCTTGATGCCAGTCTGTCGATGCCGGGATGTACATGAACACAGTTCTTCACGTATCAAAGCCTCTTTAGCATTACCTTTTCACGGAATGCATTAGAAGCAAATGCGCGACTCTTTTCAAGGCCCCAGATTCAGACAATTTTGACTTTAATCCCCTGTGCTAATGATTGAACCGTTAAGGGTCCCGATTTACACATACGAGCCTCCTCATACAAGGGCCAACAGATAACACCTGTACGCCCCCTGTAAAAGCGTCGCTGCTGCTGGCCAGGCCTCCAGAGGCAACATTTAGCCATTTGGAGACCTTGGGATGAGGGAAATGCACCAGGACAACTTCTGTGGCTTTGACCCTACATGACTAAATGATAATAAACGAGGTGCCCAAATCCTGGGCGCGGTCTGAGGATTGCACAACAGGTGGCATACGTGTCATCTGAGCCTGTCTGCACATGAGGCACGTGTTCCAATATCCCTGAACCCGACCCATGTCACCCACCAAGCCACGACAGGCATGTAATTTGTGGGTGGCCAGACGGGTCGACCTTGCCACACTACACGGCCTAACACTCTGAGAACCAGAAGGCCACATAAAAGTTGTCCGCTTGCTTGCTAGCACATTGTGAGCCAGCTGCCCTTAAAACCATGCCTTTGCCAACTGCTTGCAACCCACTTACTTTACAAGCGCTCCAACAGATCACTAGGTCTGTGAAGAAGTCGTGTTCCACTGAAAGCTGGCCTGCTCATTGCTACTGTATCATATGATGATAAGAGCAAACGCAACAGGGATTCGTTGTGGCACTTGAACCCCATGCCCTTTGGAGCAGAGGCCACCCATTGGCCTAACACC
>KV908477.1:146572-176572 GCA_002005505.1 Botryococcus braunii | reverse complement strand
TGAGGTTAAAGGACCAATTGCAACATCGTGGAGGGGCGCCATTTCTACATAGCCATAGGAGAACTAACTTGCTTAAGACTTTGCTCCATCCTTTTCTCTAATGCAAAAATGCACTCAAGGAATTCAAGACCTATGAACTGTGGGGCATCTCTACCTGGAGCCATGCCAGCGCAATAAAACAGTCTTTCTGATCATTCGAGGCTCCACATGTCATTATGTCGGGAGACGGCAGCTGTTCGCCAGTTGAGGAAACCTTTTGTACTATGAAAGACAAGATCTGTGCATTTCCCACAGATTTCATTGTGGTAATGGTTGCTAGAGTTCAGACCCCCTTGCAACAATCTTCATGACCAACATTGTGCTTTGTTTTCAACCTATCATAAAAGTAGAATATTCTTCGACGATCAATTGCTCTCCAAAACAGGAAATGGGCCTCATTTATATTATGGTATAGGTGACACACACATTGGTCATTTGTAGACAGCTCATGTGAAACATTCACACTTCATTTAGCACACTCGAGAGTGGCCAGAGAATGACGTGCACATCCTTGCCCTGCTCAATGGCATGTATGCCGAACGCAGAGCAAGTTGCTTCAAGCTATCAACTTTGGGTTCTCCACCAGATAAATCAAGGTAGTACCTGTCGAAAGTATGCAAAGGACGCCTGGGTGGACTTCCCCACAAGGCATTCCGGCTTGCAGCTCTGGCTAACATAGCTTAACGAGACAGGTATGACGATCAACTGTAGTATAGACTCTAATTTGAAACTCAGCTGCAACACCAGTGAACTCGGTCAAAGTCTCACAATAAGCATCCGTCCTGACAGGATTCCTCTATTCATCATTTGATGAACAAGTACTGCAGCTTCCAAGATACAATATATCAGCTACATGAAAGGGCGGATGATGGCAGGCTCCAATCCTGAAGTCTTCTTGGGTTCAGGGACTACATTCCAAACATGTTAGAGATATGAAGGCCAACATGATCCATACCTTTCCTGCAAGCACCATAAATATCATGAACGCAAGTCTTCCGTTTTTTTGTATGGCGACCAGGAACTGCAAGATCTTGTCGACTAATCCGTCGGACGTCCCTCCCGTGCCTGGCCAACAGACTGCCCGTGCACCGAAGTGGACCATAAGGGCTACTCTTATCAGTTTGCATATGGTAATGAGATACGTGCGATGTTGCATGTACTGAGCTGGCCTGAAAAGGCTCATATAAACTATTCCCAGGAGAACAGCGGCCAAAATCCACACGGTATGGGAGACGTCCCCTTTTTCAGACCTGTAAATCTGTTATTCACAACAAATTCCATCAGTGCTTCAATCGCCTGAAACGCTGCACTATATGTTTCTTCCCGGCGGTCCGAACGATAGGGCCCATCGTAACAAAGTATACACACAAGTTTACAGCACATCCCAGTAGTTCAACAAGCTCCAACATCAAATCTGAAGTATTTAACGTAGAATTCCTCTTGTCTGTCCAGAACTCCATTGTTTTCATACTAACTCCAAGCCCGTTGCACATGCAACTGTCCCTTGTCCCCCATCGGCCTCTCTACTCAAGCTCAAATTTAAACCCTACAAATGTATATGAACATAAGGACGGCATACCAGCATGAATACGACGAGGATCGCAAGTCCAAGGCACAGACATAACCTGTCTAACGTAGCCTGACTGTCACTGTTACTCATATATTCTTGAAACCGAGTTTCAGTGGCCGGATTCTCAAATCCTACGAAACCATGAACTCTTTCTACCGGCCCTTCCATATCTCTTGCGTACGATTGCTGAAAAACAAGAAATGGGGCCCGCATAGTGCAACGCACAGGTCGGGCTGCCCGCAACGGGGCTCTACGAGCACGGTGCAGGAGACAACCCCTTCTCTGCTAAGGGAAAACGATTCATTTGTGTAGAAACTAAGGGTGGTGCCCGAGGTCGGCAGTTGCCATTGCAACCACCAGTTGCGAACTTCCCCTGGATTTCCGAGCTAGTAGACCTCAAGCATCACCCCGAACGAAATGCGTACCCTGTGAGGGAGTACCCCGGCCCCTTCAGGCCAAGCGTTGATCGATGGTGAAAATCTCGGAAAGCGAGAAACTGCAGAAACCCGTGACTGCGGGGACGAACGGGCCTTTCCACACGTTTAGTGGAGGGGACGACCTGGGCCAAGCACGCAACGTCTTTTTTTTCCATCGCACATCCAGAATACCGTTATTGTCGAGGAACGGTCCGGATAGGCTCAATCGGCAAGTACTGTTCAACACACAGACCCAGCACCGAATACACAGACCCACACTTTCATCGTAGGCAGCACAGAACGTCACGTCACCCATAAAGTATTCTTTGGGAAGCCAACATGGGGGCAGAGAAAGTCATTCCAGAACATCATAGCAATGCCCAACTTTAGTAATTAAGAGCCTGGGGAAAGGAAAGGAAACACTCGGGGGATTGCATGCTGATGCGGTGGCCTTGTTGACGAGACTCCAGAGGGTTTGACCAAGGCAGCCATTGCACGAGAAGGTGTGGAAGGAAATCTTGTCCTGCATCGGGTCAGTTTCACTCTTGCAGCCGTTGTGGGTCGCCAGCTGACTGCTCGTCAGGTGTGACTTTTAGCTTGAAACATTTGGGTTTACTCGTTGAAATATTGGCCTGGTCTCTTCATCCCACTCTTGTAAGGAAAGGAACCTCTTGTAAGGTATTACATCTGTCCAGCCCACTGGGCATGACGAGATGCAAACGGATGAATGAGTGAATTGTTTTCCCTCAGCTTTTAAAATTAAGAGTGAAGCCTTTTCTAAATTACATCAACATATCTGGAGTTTTTCACTGCTACCTTTCGTATCTGGCCCCTAGATTCCGCATACCCGCATGACGTATTTATGGTGAGCAGTTAGGATAGACTTCACTCTTTACTATCAATGGATTAACACAGATGGGGAGCAACAACGATCATATTCACATCTACCCACTTGAGAACAGGAGACTGCAGTGCTAAAGATTCGCCATTTTTAATGCACCGATATGGATTTGACTGCACTAGAGAAATTGCATGCCTGACGATTGGTTTCGTACGAAGTTCTAACTGTGCTGATTGGCCCAACGTACATGGTATCAAAATCGGTTGTTGCAAAGCAACAATCCCTCTTGTCGGAGTCCATGCAGATGATGCGATTGCTCTGATCGACTTAAAAAGAGTAACCGCCGCAAGTTCCAGCAACATTTGAGTTTGCACTTCGAAGCAGACCTTAGAGCTGCTTCAGCAAGACAAGGGCACTCTAGAGAAGGTGCTTCTTCAAGTACTGTTGCAGTTGAAATCTCAAATCGGCATGCGGCGTGTGGTTAGGATAAGCTTCACTCTTTATTCTAAATCTCAAAACCACCAAGTGACCTAGATAATGCCCGACCTCGAGTTTGATCGTTGTCTGGAGTCTCCTCGAGTGTAATAGGGGAACATTTCGGTGCTCGAGATACTAGGTGAACATTTCGAAACACCTTCAAGGCGTGTACATTCTCACACACGCCGTATGTGGCGGTTACGACCAAGCCCCACTGTTACTAATGTCTCCAAACCGAAGAAGTACACATCGACAACGTAGAGGACCGAAAGTCAACCGCACAAAGGAATCGATGGAATTAGGCACCGATCGTTGATGGCATTAGAAGCATTTCTGATTTAAGCAATGGGGCCTGCAGCCTGCATACCCAGCCTCTGTAGCTCTGATCCTATATGCCGCTTGATCAGTTCAAGCTACAGGTTGGAGTTGGCCCACTCTTCTTCTTGGCTGGTCCTGGATGTAATCTGCATCCTGCTCTTACTGGGGACAGCAAGCCCGCTTAAATGTGCGCGTGAACCTTCCCCTGTCCTTACTAAGGGGGACTCGGTTTAGTAAAGTGGATAGGCTTCACTTTTTTACATAAAGTGTCCTTCTGACAGTTCCCCTGTAGTTTGCTCGGCACCTGCTTAGCACGGCAGCATCCGACAGGCACTGTCCCTCTCATCAAGGCAGTACAGAATCTTCCTTTCTAACCTAATCTAACCTAATCTTTCTTGGTTTCCCAGGTATTCCTTATTAGTCATACTGGGGGGAGGGAAATAGGTCACACCCACGGGTCACACTGCCGGAAGTGTCGGGGTGGGAGTTTAGGGCTCTCGCCCCCATCTTCCTTTTTCCTTCCTTTTTCCTTCCTTTTTCCATCGTATGCCACGCCTGCATATGCTGACCGTTGACTTTCTCCGCAACTCATGAAGGCTTAAATATAAACATTGGATTTGAGTACTCAAACTCTTTTGCGATTGATATGGAGCACTTCAAATAGTGGTGCGATATGTCTGGGCTGACGTCACGAGATCTGCGCTTCCATTCCTACACGATTGCTCAGAATATTCTTCCAATGCATATTACTAGCCAATGTCTTTTATTGGTTTTAAAAAGTCTTAAAAGTTGTTTTTCCTGCTGAACTGGTTCAATATTCGTCTGTACGCTTTTGCTTACACCCCCATGTAGTTGTTTAACAGCGTGAGCGATGTCAGTAGACTCCGGAGCTTTGCTCGTACTTGCGAATGGTGTCCAGATTCCAAAAGTTGGATTTGGGACTTTCAAAGCTAAAGGCACAGAGGCATCCAACGCAGTATGTTGGGCTATTATGTCTGGTATTCGACATATCGACACAGCGACTATTTACAAGGCAAGATTCCTGGCTGGTAATGAAATTATACAAGAGATAACGACCCCTATAATGAAAACTTGCTTTTGCACGGCTCCCATCATCACTCCACCCCGCCTTGTGTACTCAAAATCATCCCCCCCCCCTCTCTCTCTCTCGCTCTCTCTCACTCTCTCTCTCTCTCTCTCTCTCTCTCTCTCTCTCTCTCTCTGTCTCTCTCTCTCTCTGTGTGTGTGTGTGTGTGTGTGGGTGTGTGTGTGTGTGTGTGTGTGTGTGTGTGTGTGTGTGTGTGTGTGTGCGTGTGTGTGTGTGTGTGTGTGTGTGTGTGTGTGTGTGTTGGTTTGTGTAGGAGGAGGAGGAAGGGAGAGAGAGAGAGAGAGAGAGAGAGAGAGAGAGAGAGAGAGAGAGAGAGAGAGAGAGAGAGAGAGAGAGAGAGAGAGAGAGAGAGAGAGAGAGAGAAAGAGAGAGAGGGGGGGGGGGGAGAGAGGGGGGGAGCGAGGGAGAGGCCAGTTTCTCCACTCTTTGCTCCCGCTCAACCTCATATCTTTCCTCTCCCATTCTCTCTCATGGCGCCCAAAGCGGGGAGTGCTCATCTGGACTTGCAGAATCACGAGGAAGTGATTGAGGGCATGAGGATGTCGGGCCTGCCTCGAGAGCAGCTCTTCATAACCTCCAAAATATCACCTTACCAGATGGGCAATGATGCCACGCAAGACACTTGGCAGTCCTTGGCGCCCCTTTCTCCAGATCTGCTGCTCATCCACTGGCCGGGCGTCTCCCGTGTTGCCCCAACCTCACCTCTTAACTATCAGGTGATGTCGCCAACCTCTGTCAGCCTCCAGCTATATCCTGGTTGACGGGGAGGATGCGACGAGGGAGGGCGGAGGGGAACGGTCATTGTCACGTTCGTTCGTTCGTGCGTGTGTGTGTTGGGGGGGGGGGGGTTGGACATGTTTGTTGGAGGGGAGGGGGGGGAAAAGAGAGAGAGAGAGAGAGAGAGAGAGAGAGAGAGAGAGAGAGAGAGAGAGAGAGAGAGAGAGAGAGAGAGAGATAGATGGATAGAGAGAGAGACTCTCTTTCCCTCTTTCCCGCTGCCCTCCCCCTTTGGTGTGTGTGTGTGTGTGTGTGTGTGTGTGTGTGTGTGTGTGTGTGTGTGTGTGTGTGTGTGTGTGTGTGTGTGTGAGCATGTGTGTGCGCGCGCGCGCGCGGATGTGCGTCCATGCAGGCGTCTAGTGCAGGTGTGTATGGGTGCTATGGGACTCCTCTAACTGACAGTCAGAGGAGTCCCATGGCCAATTTGATCCGGGGATGGAGACGATCTCTTGCCAGTTGGTTAGTGTGCGTTGGGCTGAAGATGTCTGAGCTGATGTGGCAACAGAAAAGGCTGGAGACCTGGCGCATATTGGAGGAGTGGTATCAAAAGGGTCGCGTGCGGGCCATCGGGGTTAGCAATTTCACAGCAAAACACCTACAACAGCTCGTAGATGTGGCGCTTGTACCGCCAATGGTGAACCAGGCAGGCAGCCTTCGTCCCGTCGATGGCTGTATTGTAAAATCTGCGCCTTGTTATCTTGACCACAGTTGCCTGTAGGTTGTGCTAGACAGGGCGCCCCTGCCTGCCCTGGCTCCCCCCCCCCCCGGGGCAAAGGATTAGGGTTGAAAGAACCCTCTCCTCCCCCCGGCTCTCTCTGTCCCTCCCCCCCCCTCGCACTCTCTCTCCCTCTGTGTGTGTGTGTGTGTGTGTGTGTGTGTGTGTGTGCATGCGTACGTGGTGTGTGTGTGTGGGGGGGGGGGGCGGGGGTGGGTGGGTGGATGTTTATCAAGATATGGAGGCACCAGGACTTGAGTATTGCTTTGTCACAGCAAAGGCAAGACAGAGATGTTAAACCCGGCGTGCTTGTCCATGGCCCAGGTACGGCTATTAATTGCTGATCAGCCTGCGCGTTTGGAGGTTTGATGAGAGGTGCATGCGCTGGGACAGGACAGGGGAAGCACATCAAGTGCTGGGACAGGACAGGGGAAACACCTCAAGTGCTGGGACAGGACAGATTGAATTAGATCATGTGCTGGGACATGACATACTGAAGTATGTCATGTGCTGGGACAGGACAGAATGAAGTACATCATGTGCTGGGACATGACATGTTGAAGTACATTATGTGCTGGGACAGGACAGATTGAAGTACATCATGTGCTGGGGCATGACTGAATAAAGAACATCATTCCTGGGACAGGACAGATTGAAGTACATCCGCGGTATCCTCAGACGCAGCTGAGGCAGATGTGTGCCCGCATGGGCATAGCTGTAGTGGCATATGCAAGCTTGGGCTGTGGGGCACTGCTGCAGCACCCCTCTGTCCTTGCAATTGCCCACCAATATGGCAAATCAGCAGCCCAGGTAAGGATGAACAAAGTTGTGTGCTGTTGTGGCGCAAAGTACCGTGTGTTTGCGCGCTTGGGTGTGTGTGTGTGTGTGTGTGTGTGCGCGCGCGCGCGCGCGCGCGCACGGGGGTTCTTGTTCCCATTGTGCAACACGAAGTCGTTTTGATTCTGCTCCAGAACCTCATACACCTTAGTATGTTGACCTGGATTGACTCTGCAACAGTCAAAACCCCCATACCTTCTCACGCGTCCCAGTTTTTTAGCGACACACGTGAGCACGGACAAGCAAGAAAAGGTTTCACTCCACAAAACCCTTTCAGGTTCGGATCAGGGGGACGACCTCATCTTGACGATGATAAGGACAGAGATTCCCAAGCTGCAGACAATACGAAACCAAAGGCAACCTACCTTGCAGGTTGATTTTCTTCCAAGCTTGAATGGGATGGAGCACCTGCTGCAGGTCCCGCACTCTTCCCAACATTCCCACATGCCGCCACTTTCCCAAACTTCGCTCGCACTCCCGCCCTTCCCCAACCCCCCCCCCCTTCCTGCCCTACCTCCACTTTGAGTTGAGATAGGGCACCAGACTCGCGCAGCTCTTCCTCTCGTCTTCGCGTCGTTCACAGCCTGAGGAAGGAGTAGTGAGGTAGGTGAAGGGGTTGCATTAGTGGCATGAGAATGCAAATTTTGCAATAGGTAATAAATGCGGATTCTTGACGCTTGAACTCCGTACGCTGGGATGATCCCCCTTCTGGAGGAAACTGCAAAAAAGGTAAACAAAATATGGGGCAAATATAGCGGTGTCCACTTGGGTTCTGAAACTTAGGTAGACAGAAGTGGTTGTAGATGTAGGGTGTACAACATTGGTTTTGGGCTGGGGTGGTAGATGTATGGTGAACAACCTTGGTCGCCGGGGGTTGTAGACTGAACAACAGTGGTCGCTGGGGTTGAAGATGTATGGTGACTAACATTGGTCGCGGGGGCGGCTAAAGGGCGGGGGAATGGACCGCTGGGCTCTCCAGGTGTTGCTGAGATGGGGGCTCCAGCAAGGCTGTGCTGTGATTCCCAAGTCTGTGCGGGAGGATCGCATTGCTGAGTTCGCTCCCGCCCAGCTGCTGAGCTGGCAGCTGGAGGAGGAGGACGTGGCGACCCTGGACAGTCTTGAGGACGGAAACAAGTTTTGCTGGGACCCCAAGGACGTCGTATGACCACACCCCTTCCTCCATCTCTTCCAGCTACAAGGGGCTTGTGTGTGTGCCCGTGCGTCAGCGCGGAAGGAAGTTTGCGGAGATTTTACTTATGAAAAGGAAGCTGAGGGTGAGAGCCCGGAAAGTCCCTCTCCAATACGCCTAGGTTTTACTTGGGGTGGTGGGGGCCTTTTTTTGTTACTTTGTTTTTCCAACTTATTTATTTATGTATATTAAAAGAACATCGTTTGTCCCTCTCCCTCCTCCCCTTTTTGGGGGGGGGGGGGGGGGGGGGAGGGGAGGAAGGGGAGGAGCAGGAGATGGAGCGGGTAGCTATGGGTAGGGAGGAAGCGGTCTTGACCATCTGTCCCTGCACTATGACGTGCACTTCACGGGCTCGTCCAAACAAGGGTGGGAGAGAGGTGCAGATGGAATTTGCAGATCTCGTGGTGTGAGCGTATGTCATAGCGTGGCAGATCCGAACCGCAAGAGATGTAGCTAGCGGCTTTGGCAAGACAAGATGAGATGCGCTTCCCAAAGGCTTTTGGGATGGCATTTCCCCCCCCTCACCCTGCGTCGCCTGTGGCCTCTCGAAACCCAATTGCCTAAAGTATTGTCTCACCGCTTGTTCATTTGCAGCAAGGCTGCCCCCACTCAAGAAGCCCCTGAAGGGCATGTAGTTGGGTTCACCTCAGCCAGGAGCATCCTTTGAGGATACAGTGTAAGCCTTAAAATGGATATGGTACGCTCAAAATTTAAGTTTAATGGCGCAGGATATCTCTTTCACGCCTTCGACTGGATGCTTGACCTGCTTCTGTGACTTTCACGGAGCATCAGCGGATATAGTCGGGCAGTTGAGAGGGGTCAAGCAATGCAGTTCACATCATGTATAGAGATGTGTTTCTTGTTTACATCTTCCAGCAACATGAACTGCCAAGGCAGGTCGGAGCTTCCCTTTCAATGAGACCAATCCACTTGCATGGTTTGAAGAAACGGTTCACATGTACTGTCATAACACGTTTACATCTCATGCAGTGACGTATCATGGTTTACATCTCAAGCAGTGACGTATGCCTCCCTTGGGGGAATGCTGAAAACGAAGAATGCCAGTATGATCCGCCACGGCCCCTCTGGGGGACGAGAAGGTAAACACGCTTTTCTCACTTTGGATTGGTTATCCTGTGCGTCCGTTTGTCCGGTTACAATAAGTGGAAATCATACCCCCACAACCCTCCCCACTGAACCTGCAGCCCTAAAACTAGACATGGAAGTCTTCCCTCCATAGGGGAGCCGCGATGCCAACTGCCGCCCAAAAGGGTGCGTCCGTTTCATTACTGAGGGCCTCCTTTTGCCCTTAAGAGACACACTTTTGCTGCCTCAAGCTGAATGCCTACCGTGCCCATTGCCTTATGCTTAACCGTTCTCAGTTGCCGGAAAAGAGGATACCCATAAGTGAATGCTGATCACATGGCCTTTCCCCCACCCCCCGGGTGGGGATGAGGGGGTTGGGAGGTCCAAGTGAAAAAATGGATATCCCCAACATGTCCCTCCTGGCATTGTCTGGTTGCACACCATCCGTTCCAAATAGTAAGCGTTGACAGGCCATCTCCATCAGGTTACGGTCGAATTATATAAGAAGTGGAGCATAACCAAACCTCGAAGCATGTATCCTACATGCTGGTGCGTGGAAGCCAGCGGCAATGGACGCACACGATAATAACACATTGCTCAACAGAGATCGACAGGTATCAATTGTCAAAGGCTTGAAGAATCTCTTATATTCTTCCGAACACACAACAATCGCTCAAGCATGCACGAGCCTGGAGCGACGCCAACACGGGTTTCCATAATCAACAGCGACCATGCATGCAAGTCCCTATCCAAATACGATTTTGTGTGGCCCAGTAGACATGCAGCACTATCCCATGACCAATACTGAAAATGACCTTTTCTGAACTTTGACCAGAGCTGAATCGCAGTCTCAAGCCTCCTGCGAAGCATGCTGCCCTGTACCTTGTCGAGCTCATGCGTTTGAGATCACGCAAATGAGTACAGGCAACTCATGAAGCCTATTCTTGCAGCCAATGAACTTGATTGGACAAAAAGCCAAAAGCCCATACCAATGAACCATACCCCCTTCCCCCAATCCCCCAAAATATACAAGCCCAAGCTCCGCGAAAAGCTAGGTCAGACAACTGCACGCAGTAACGTCAAATTCCGTCGACATCAACGTCAGACAAGCCCTCAAACAACAGTAAGTGATGTTGTCTTTGCCCTGCTGGCATCACCGAGTTGCTCGAAGGGACCCAATCCCGCAGGATGAAGCATTGAACAAGAATCAGTGAACTTGCGCATTATCTGCTGGATGCTGTGATTTACTTCAAGGAGATTAACGCCGTAGGATGACCCTCTGAACGACAGTCAGGAGTCTCGCCCATTCCCTGCGGGCTTCGGGGGTTGCTCCAAGAAACAGACCTTTGCCGTATGGGAGCAACTCGACTGGGCAGGGCACATCAGCCCCACTCAGGCTCGTGGATTAGGGTTTAATTTAACCCGCAACAGGTGGCTGTTTAATCTGAATCAGAGGAGCTGCTGCTGCTGGACTTCGACTTCTTCCGCCTCTTCTTCTTGTGCTTCTTTTCCTTCTTCCGCTTTCGTTTTTCCGCCGCCCTCTTGCGCTCTTTCCGCTTCCGCTTCTTTTCCTTCCTCCTCCTCTCATCCTCAGAATCACTGCTGCTGCCTGTTCAGTCCCCCACACACAAAGGATGCTGATGCTGATGCTGATGCACAAGATCTTCCTTTTCCTAAGATGCTGATGCTGGAGACGATAGATTCCAAAGGAGCCCGGCATTAAAACATTATGCACTGGACAAGACCGGACACCACTCTCGAGGAGTTCCTTCGATTTACCTAAGTGCAAAGCCATGCCCCCAAAAGCCCAGACAGGAATGAGCACCATCCTGTTTTGAAGAAAAACGACTCCAACTTCGATGCACTCTCTCTCTCCCTCCTTTCTTTCTCCCCTCTCCCTCCAACCTCGGGGGAAAGGGGGGGGCTACTTTCCCTCCGGGCCTCTAGACCCCCCTCTACCACTTTTACTGCAGTAGCGGAAGGCACCCGACAGCCTGTACCCACATGACTGCAGCCCCCTGCAGAAACGCTTTATCAGCTTGCGAAAAGAGTTCCCAGGCTTATGGCTGCACCAGAGGTATGCCCTTCCCTAACCTGTGTACACTGCAATCCAACACCTTCAAATTTCCTATCATTTGCTCTTTATTGGCCTCCCTGCAGTGGACATCCCGGAGAAAAGTCCTGATCGGGTCAACACTGGAACCTCCAGCTGATGGTAGCTCTTTGAGTAGAATTGGAGGTACACTGTCGTGTAATAATCTCTGACCCCCCATTGTGTCACAAAATGCTCCTGTGTGACAGTGAACTATCCTCCTCTGACCGAGACCCACATGAGTGATATGTTGTGTGTGTGTGTGTGTGTGTGTGTGTGTGTGTGTGTGTGTGTGTGTGTGTGTGTGTGTGTGTGTGTGTGGGGCGCACACGCAAGCCCGCACGCGAACACATGCACGTGGCATGTGAAAGTGTCTGTGAGCACATAAACTGCTCTCTGCTTCCTTTTTCTTCCGCATGGCAACGGATTGAGATACAAGCATGACCCCCTTCCCGGTGTCCAGCCTGGCAGACTTGGAGAGTGGGAAGGGCATACTGCTGGAGTCGGAGTCGGAAAGATCACTCTCCAGGTCACTGGTGATGTCTGGAAGGACCAGAAGGTTCGCCCTGGCCGCCTCCAAAGCCTCGGCGCTCACGCCCTTGCCATTCGTGGTGCCCCCAGCAGCTGCATCTGCCGGAGGCTTGAAGAACGAAGATTGCATATTGCGGCACTGCTTGGTGAGGTGCCCCAATTGGCCACATACCTTGCAGGCCCCTCGGTTTTGTCCACCAACAGCGCCCTGGGAGCGCGCCAGCACCAGCAGGCTCTCGTAGCTGTGCACTGCTGTGTTGAAGCCATCTGCACCGGCATGCCCTCAAGAGTTCATGGAATCTGAATAACCTCATATTGTAGCTGTCGTGCCTCAGACAGCTTGTATGGGTTTCGCAGTGTGGGTCCCACTTTAATGGGTTTCCGCTGCAACACAAGGGTTCTTCCTCCTCTTCTAACACCGTCTGGTTGCTGTTGAAGCCTTTGCTGCCCTTTGTGGGCCACATCTCCTTTGTTGCTTCCTGTGTGGGCCATATGTTATCTGCTATGCCAGTCTGTGGTGGTGCTTGTTCAGATATAAAAGGATGCTTCTTGCAGTGCAGTGACTCAAAGAAATGATTCATGTTGGCTCTATTTCAACTGCTGCTGCAGACTTTGACAACTTAAATCAGCTATGACACTCTCAGTTGTGTTGACATGTGTTGTCAACATGCATACCCATAAGCCAGAATCTGCTGGTGTTCATTTCAGCGCCATCCTCTTTACCCATATTGCTTGTGTGCTGGAATGCAATCAACCGAGCACTGACAAGCTCCTTCAGAACTGCTAAAGTGGTTACTCCACATTCGATTCCAAGCTGAGTCAAGAGAATATGTAATCAGATCATGACCCGGACCGGACAGCAGACGAGCCCCAGAAAAGAGGGGGGGGGGGGGGGGTGGTACCAGTTTGTGCAACTACATTTGCTGCTGCTTGCTGCCGAGCTTTGCGACCTCCCCCATGGGTAGGAGCGTTTAATGCAGCTTCAATTGCAGAATTACTTCCTGCTTGTGCATCAGGTGCCTGCCCAATGGTATTGGTCCACATCGAGTTTGCCTGTAGGGCAATGCTGCACGAGGAATCTCCAAAATCGGTGTCAACAGACGCAGTTACCCACAATCATTTTGAAACCAAAATATCAAAAATCTTAGAGTTAATCTTTAGACATCAGAGCACTGCAGGAACAAATGTGGAAACTGCCAGGATCGCTTCAAAATCTTAGGGCATACGGCACGATCAACTAGATCAACATCAAAAAGGCCAGACATCGCAGCTAAGAATCTGCCTGATTCCATCCAGCCATTTACGTGACGCAACCTACGACGCAGAGCGTCGTTTCACACAAAAGTCAGCAACCGCAACGCTACGACGTTCTCACCTCGTCCGTACACGATTTGTAGCGGCTTTGAGCCGCCCATTCGACATTTTTACAGCCTCCGACAATCGCTGAAGAACCCAGGCTTATGCGGCTACAAAGCGATGGGGTAACGTCAAGCACACAGGACCCACTCTCAACCAGCAGGGGTTGAACAGCGCATATGATCTATCATCCCTGACTCCCTCTCACGACCGTCACTATTGCTCTATCTGACACTGGTATCTTAAAACCTGACAGTTGGGGTCGACTCGAGGAGGTCGTCAACTGTCTCTGGGGCCTTCAGCGTGGGTCCTGCCCATCGCTTCCGAAGTTCGGAATCCGGACCTGACAGCGCCGTTGTGTTCACGGGGACCCATGTGACATATCTAGAAGATAAAACACGTGGCCTACTCTAGCCCAACAAAGGCCTTACTATTTGCATGAGGCCTGCTTGGGGATTGTTTTGCCTCGCTTTGTGGTGTTCGACTTGCAAGAATGGCGAAGACCTTAACCGCACAGATGGCGAACCTGCAGCTCGGTCACAGACAGGCTCCGGTACGTGCGCCGTCGTGTGTGCTGGGCCTCTAGCAACATTTTTTTGGGTTGTTCCAGCACTGGAATTGGGAAGAATGTCGAAAGTACTAAATAGTATTTCAAAATTTTCAGAAGTATTATCGGCTGTGCGTGTCACTAAAGGCTGTGTTTTCTGTGTATTCTGTTCACTACCGGTGAAGTGATGTGCTTGATGGGATGGTTCAAGGCGGATTTGGGTGGACCGTTCCCATAGCTCTCAAAATCCGAGTTGATTGCTGGTGGGATCGGGTATGGAGTCCACTTTCAAGACATCCACTAACATTCTTTGGGAGTCTGGCCCCACCTGGGAGGTTCTTGCTGTCACAATCCGGGCCTGGCCTGGCTTGCTCAAAGCTTTTCTGAAGCTTCAATATGTATATGTGACCCTACCTTGGGGGCTGCTTGTAGGTTATTAGACACTTTGAGGGCTTCAGAGCTGGAGCAGCTGCAAAGCCAGTTCGTGCGCAAGTTCTTCCCCAACACCAGGTATGTGGGCACAGTGCTTTGGTTTGGACACTTCCCCATCCACAACCCTGAGCTGGGCGGGTTATGGAAGTCCTGTGCAGTTGAAAACCTGGTTCCTTCCTGTAGCTGTAGCCCAAGCTGAAAGACAAACTGAAAGAAGGGCTCATGGACTGCCCTGTGGAGCCCTGTCACTTCGTGGCTCTCTTTTGTGTAAGTTATTGTATCTATCCATGACTCTCTTTTGTGTGTTGGTATTGTATCTATCCAAGAGGCAGCCCGCGTTATGCATGTTAGCTGCACAATGAGCAGGTTCAGTGCTGGCCGCAAGATGGGACACCCCATCCTGCTCTTGCCAGCTGGGGTCTTAAGCTGTCCAGTTATCGAAACACCTCTTCATGATGCTTAAGTTTGTCTCAACAAAGAATTGAGCGTCTGGTTTACGTTGTGTGTGATGTGCATGCTTTGGGGGCTTCATGGGCTTGAAAATGCCGCCAGGGGGAAATTCAGGGATCGATAGTTCTCCTTTGTGCTGCAGCGGACTTTTTCCTCAAAGAGTTTATGCCATGTGTAGGTGGTACAGAGACGGACCCCTCTGCACATCCAAGCAGCTCGTGTGGCGGGGGTTGAAATACCCAACCAGAAGCGCATCGAGTACGCTCTGCAATACATCTATGGAGTCGGCCCTACCACAGCAAAGGCCATTCTGGTCGACACAGTACGAGCCCTTCGCATCTCTCCCATATTGGGGTGGGAGTTCAGGGCTCTCGCCCCCATTTTCCTTTTTGCTGCTAGCAGCTCCCCCATGTGCCCCTTCCTTCCCCCTGTTTGCCACTACCCCTAAACATCCTCTCTGGGTTTTTTACAATGGCTGATGGTCTTCGTCGGGAGGTTGAATAAGCCTTTTGCGCCTGCTGCTTGTGTTCATGTTGGGGGGAAGACCCGGGGAAGCGGCTTTGGCGTGGATGAAGGGCGCAAGGGCACGGGGACACGAGATAGACAAGCGTTGGGAAACTTTTCGCAGAAATTTTCGTCCATCCAAGAGTGAGTGACTCTGCACAAGGGGCGCAGTTACCTGTCAGTCAACCGTGACCTCTGGCGACAAACATGACTCGCGGACGTCTCTTGCTTCTATAGTGGGGAGGAAAATGAGCAAGGGCTCCTACAATGAGGAGGAAGGGCTGGCCCTGGGGCGGGGGCCAAACAACATTCACCTCATGAGCAAGGGTGCATGTTGCGGGATGTAGACGTTGGTCACACTTGTCCTGCAGTCTCAAGGTTCACAGCAGAACCTCCCAGTTTCTGTTAAGAATAGCGAAGTGAATAAGAGTAGTAAAGTGAATAAGAGTAGTAAAGTGAATAAGAGTAGTTTAGTGAATAAGAGTAGTAAAGTAATAAGAGTAGTAAAGTGACTAAGAGTAGTAAAGTGAATAAGAGTAGTAAAGTGAATAAGAGTAGTAAAGTGAAACATAGCCTAACCGCAAACCGCGAATCCCCGTATCCTATCCCCCCCCCCCCCCTTGTGTCGCCTTTTCTTGATTAAAGGGGTATTGTGGACATGAGATTGGGGGAGGTGATGAGGATGTTGTGTATCCCTGGTGGCATTCTGCTCATCCCCCTATTGCCATTATTGGGAGCAGTGGGGAGACATTTCCTGCACCTTTTTGGGATCACTGGGGAGGCATCACCATACCCTTATGGGGAGCGCTTGGGGGATTGCCAATATTTATGGGAGCACTGGAGAGATGTTGCCAACCTCTTTCTGGTTGAGCACTGGGGAGACAATCGCCATGCCTTTGTGGGGAGCAGTGGGGAGACGTGACCATACCTTCATGGGGATCACCAGGGGGACATCACCATATCCTTATGAGGAGCACAGGGGAGATAGTGAACCGCAGGGTTGTGAGTGCAGAGCATGTCGGGTTTGCTTTTCCCAAAGTGAAAGTCCTTGTCTTTAAAAATAGCTTGGAAGGGGTGATAAGTTAGAAAGCTTGTCCCTGTCAGTGTACCTGCTGTGTCCACGTTGATGCGTGAGCACAGGCACGCCCGGCAGTCCCCACCCTGTGGGCTGCACTCAGCGTACCCGCCAAAGCAGAGCTGGTGAGGTAGAGTGAGCTACAACAGGGGATCAGTGCACAGAGTGAAGGCTTCATTTCTTCCACAAATGTGAACGCCTTATCTTTCTGAAACATCAGCGGTGCTTGCTGAAGTATCAAAAGTGCTTGTTGAGGTAGCAGCACTGCTTGCTGGAAGTGTTAACAGTGCTTAGAAGAAAGCTAAAGTGTGCATGACCCGGCACAGTGCTTGCTGAAATATCACCAGTGATGATAACTCTGAAAGGTAACCCTCGGGGTCCACTTGGTCTGCACTGCGTTGGTTGAGCACGTGTGGTACCCGCGACGCCCACAGGCTGTGGTGTAGGTTTGTCTTGAGGGGGTCTGTGGTTGAGCAGAGCGTGGAGAACAAGAGGACGAGGGAGCTGACGGAGGAGGAGTTGACCCGCCTGCGTGACGAAGTGGAGAAGTACACAGTGGAGGGAGACCTTCGGCGTACGGTGGCTCTCAACATCCGCCGCTTGAAGGAGATCAGCTGCTACAGAGGCCGCCGCCACATCAATGTGAGTCCCCCTTCTCCAGACTTTTGGTGAATGCGGGCAGCTCTCCCAAAATTTGGGTGATTATAGGCAGCTCTCCGACAATTGGTAAATGCGGGCAGCTCTTCCAAAAAATGGTGAGTATAGGCAGCTCTCTCACAATTGGTAAATGCGGGCATCTCTCCCAAAATTTGGTGATTATAGGCAGCTCTCCCACAATTAGTAAATGCGGGCAGCTCTCCCGCACTTTGGTTATTGTGGCCAGCTCACCCACGGATTGGTAAATGCCAGCAGCCCTCCCACATAAGTTTGCCCTCAACTCACAAGGCTTTTAACTTAAATCGATGAGGTCCAGCTGACCCATCACTGAGGGGGGTTTTGTTTAAGTGTCATGAGACCACCTCACCCACAGGTCGCAAGATCTTGGTCTGCATTTCGTGAGGCTAGCACACGACGTCCTTATCGGTGTATCTGTTTCAGTATATACGTTCCACAGATGTGTATATGTGTTTCGGTGTATATGCCACAAATACATATGTTTTACTGCATTTCAAGAGGCCAGCTTACCAAAAGCTGTTAAGATCCATATTTGCGTTTCATGAGGCCAGCTGACCCTCAAGCTGGGATTTTTTCCGATTTCTTTTATCCCCCGCCGGGGGGGGGGGGGGGGGGGCACAGGGCTAGCTCACCCCTACCTAGCAAAGATTTTTCGTTTTTCGATCTTTTTTTTTTTTTTTTTTTTTTTTTTTTTTTTTTTTTTTCGTCATACTTAAAAGTGAATTTAGGCCAGGCCACTGGCGACTCACAAGGTTTTTGGGCATTCCCGTGGCCGGCTGACGTACAACTGACGGGGTTCTTGTGTTTGTTTTGGGGGGGGGGTGTTTTAGAACCTGCCCTGCCGAGGACAGCGCACAAAGACAAATGCCCGCACCCGCAAGGGCAAGGCCAAGACAGTTGCCAACAAGAAGAAGTGAGCAGGCCTGCATCTTCCTCCAGCAGTGGCATGAGACCCGCCATGCGCCCCGTGGGAACGCGCTGCCACGTGCTTTTGAGCAACGGCCGGGTTCTGTGCTTCAAGGGCGAACGGTGGCGGCTCAAACCGGGTTCAGTACTTCAACCAGGATTGGTGGTGCTTCAAACCGGGCTCGGTGCTTCAAACATGTATGTGCGTCTCTTGGGTTCTGCAGTGGTCTCCGGAGTTTTTTAGAAGCAAAGCGCGAACCATGTGTCGCCAGATTTTGCCTTGTTCGGTAACCAGAAGGTTAGGAGGAGACTGGAGAAGTTGGAGACCCGAGAGCATTTCCACGGGGAGTGGACGAACTGGACATTTTTGAAGAATTCCTAATGAATTGGCGCATGTGTTTTGTCGAACTGGTGTGGGTGGCACATCACGTGAGTCTATTTTCCACCAGAAAATGCCCCATTATACCTAGTGCTTGTGGGTCCATGTCGGCAGGGCTTGCAGAGTACATGGCTATGCACGTGCATGTGAGTGCTGCCTTTTCTGGTATACAAGGAAATCCGGAGCCCCCAGTCATTTTTAGACAACCATTTTGCCATCCCCACTCCCATTGCGGTAAGCCTGTGTCAGAGTCCCTGACCCTTGCCCTTAGCATCCGCAGTGCCCTGAGCATCTGCACATCCCTACCCTTGACGTCCGTACCTCTTCCATTCCCTTCCGTTCCCATGTGGTTCCCATCCGTTCCCAAATGGTTTCCATTCGTTCGCATATGGTTCCCATCCGTTCTCATATGGTTCCCATCTCTTCCCACATGGTTCCCATCCGTTCTCATATGGTTTCCATCCGTTCGCACATGGTTCCCATCCGTTCCCATATGGTTCCCATCCGTTCCCATATGGTTCCCATCCGTTCCCATATGGTTTCCATCCGTTCCCATCCGCCCCCATACATGCATCTTTCAACCGTCCCGACTCTCCTCCTCGACACCAGTCTGGCTCTGATAGGATGGCGGCCCCTAAGTGCAGCTGTCCCTCCACGTGATTACAGCCACAATCATGATCTTGGGGGGGGGGGGGGGGGGGGAGCGATGATCCTCCTGTGGACCATCACTTCAAAGAAAATTTTCTAGAAGACGTCGTCCGTCGCTCACACGCATGCACACGCGCGCCCCCCCCCCCCCCACACATACACACACACACGCGCGCGCGCGCGCACGCATGCACCGCCTCACCCCCCCCCCCAAACCACCCATCTGATTCAAGCCCTTTGTCACCCCATGTCGTCCTGCGAATGCGGGAAGAGTGGGAGGGAGGAGAAGAAAAACAAGAACGTAGTGAGGGACAACGACAAGACCCGCCCTGTACTGCTCATGCAGGGCCTGATCTCAATTCACTTCCCTTGTAAGATGGATGTATCCTGGCCTCGGTAAACTTCGTCTCCCAGCAATGTTGCCCACGTTTGGCTGGGCCACAGTCCCGACAGTATTGTTCAAATATGTTTACGACATTAATCTTGTGAACAGACGAAGTCCTGACTCTCATCGCTTCTCACAAAGCCTTCAGGCTTCGGAGACCCTGATGACCTTCTCAGCATTCACACGTGTGTACACTGGCCCAGCTACGGTGCATGCTGCAGAGCTCATGTCCTTAGTCAGTTGCCTGTTGGGGATCAATGGGGGGGCTACAGCTCCAGACCCCTCTGGCACAGGACTAGATCCCGGAAGAACGCAAGCCATGGCCTCGGACTCGAACCCCTTCACTTCTCTTACAAAGCGAAGGTGGGATGACCATGACCGCAAGCTACGGTCTCTGCCACACACGCCTTCCATTGTCCTCTGAACGGATGACAAGAAAACCGCAAATTTTGATCTCGGGGACGCATTACTCTGGCTTCTTGTTTAGCAACAATGCTCCCCTGTGAGCTGGAGCTCTTGTCCTCTCTTAGTTAGCAAGTAAGCTAGTTAGTTAGCAATCCTCGCCACCATGAGTAAAGGGGACGCCAGAAGAGCGTCCCACCTCCCTCACTAGCAGAGGGTCCTAGCATACATCCAGGTCACCATCCCTGCTAGACTGACACGTGGCTAAACGCCTGCCATTCAAACCTGAAACACTTGTACTAGAGTAGCTATGTGCGGTACTATTAATGGCCATGGGTAATACATCTATATGCTTCATTGTTCTTTCTCCACTTTAAGGTCTAAATACATCCGGACCGCTTTCTAAGGGGCCGCACTGGAAACGTACTTGTGCACGAGCACCCGGGTTGCCACGCCCCCTCAGATACCCGCGATGAACAAGCAGAATGTTTTCTCTGTACAGCAAAGGCCACCTACCGAAAACCCTACGCACCCCAAGCGGTCTTGGGGCCCCCCGCTCATTAGAGCGTGGTTTGTAAATCAACCCCAAAGGGAAACCAAGCATTAAATTCAGAGAAAACTGCACTACTTTTTTGCCGGGACTGCAGCTGCAACAGGCCGTGCTCTCTTCCACCGCCTCCAACGACCCAGTCCAGGGATCGAACCCCTGAGAGACCTCCCGGTGCCGCCGCGGTTTCAACAAACCTTCTGCGCCTAAACAATTGTACCAGTAGCACTACTACTAAGGCACTACTGCCTTAAGACATCTCACTTGGAATGCAGGAGTGCGAGTATGATTAGATTACTAAATTGCACATGAATTAGTACTAATACATGTGAAATCCAATTGAAATTCATTGCAATGGAATTCATGAGGCACTTCGTTGCGGACTTGCCCACCACTGGCAAAACCAGGTCCGCCTTCCCGAACTCCGATTCAAGAAGCCTGCAACGCCTATGGGACCCTGAACCCGCTCCATCAAGGTCTGCGCTGGAGCCGTCTGACCTCGTGACTCTCTCGCATTAATTTAACCCAGAGGAATATTCCTCTGGGTTACGGTCCCCCCAGCTAAATCAGGGTCCCCCCCAGGAGGCTTGCTTACTTGAGAATGCTTTCTCTGCTGGAGCATCCTCTCGGCTTCGTCCTGCATGCATTCTCTCGGCTTCGTCCCTTTGTTGATCTGCTTTCCCTGCCAGGGCTCCTTACTTTGTCGGGAGAAGGAAGATAGGGGCAGGGTGCCCCGGACTCCCCTCTTTCTCTTCCTACGAGGCTCCTTTCTGCAATGCAGGCGAGAGGCCCTCGTACTGGCCCTAACACTGTACCTGGATCCCCCCAGTGCGTGGGGAATTTCTTGCCCAATCTCGGATCAGAATCTCATGAGTAATCCTAGCAGGAGATCTTTCGTCATTTCTCTGCGAAATTCCTAACACGAGGTCCCTTCGAAATTTCTCTGCGAAAATCCCAGCAGGAGGGGTCTTTCGACCTTTCTCTGCTACGCTGTTTCCTCTTTCCTGTTTTCCGTCGCATGGGGCTCGAAAGTCAGGGAAGTCTCTCATCCCATTTCCCTGCTACATCTAATGCAGGACGCTATGAGGGAGGGTCTCTGAACAATTTCCTTCTCCCACATCACCCTCGCGTTCCTGGTTTCCATCGCACGAGGCAAAAGGAGCCAAACGCCCGAAAAGTCTTTCTCGCTCTTTGCTCCGCCCACTGCATACAACATGTTGCCTGTACAGGCTCGGTACCGTCTCGGCTGCGTCATCTCAAATATCCGCTATCCATGCCTGAAGGCTCCCACAGCCAGGAAGTCTGTCCCATGCATTTCGCTGCTCAATACATGCACGTGCCTGCCCCTGCACGGAGGCTACCTCCGAGGAACTAACAGCAAGACGTTCGCTAGTAGTGTGCTCTGTGAAGTACTCTCCACGTGGAGTCTTGCCATGGAGAGCCCCACACAAGGACGCGCCAAAGCAGGGCACCTGCGGTTGGGCGCGGGCCGCAGTGTTTCTCGAATGGCTCAGTTTTCTCCGTGCGCGCCGGGTCACGCACACTTGAACACGTGTTTCCAAACACCGGGCAGAATCAGAAAGCCTCTGGGCTGGCGGCGGAGGCTACCTCGCAGGTGAAATGGGGGAGGGGGTGTGGGGTGGGGTCGGGTCGGGGGAGTGCATAACCTCCCGTACCGTAATTACCCCAGCCTGTTCCACACACTGTAAGTAATCCAACCTCTTCGACACACTGTAAGTACTCCAGCCTCTTCGAAAGCATGCATTTGGCTTGCAGTTCCATAACCACTCCAGCCTCTTCGACACTGAAATTACTCCAGCCTCTTCGATAGCACGCATTCGGCTTGCAGCACTGCAATTAAACCCCGCCTCTTCGCCAGCAGTACTCTCAGACAGCAGGTCTGTGATTACAGGACTCGCAGTACTATGATTACTACAGCCTCATCGACAGCAGTACTCTCAGAGAGCAGTACCGTGTGTTTTCCTAGTACTGTGATTACAGTACTCGCCGCACTGTAATTACTCCAGCCTCATCGACAGCACGCATCTGGCTTGCTGGGGCGTGAGGCGCGTAACACCCATGTGCTTCATGAGAGGGCCGGCGTGGGCGGGGTCGCTGGCCAGGGTGTGGGCCAGGGCGACGGCGCGGTCCTCACCCTCCATCAGAAGCGATGCAGCTTCGCTGGCCTCGCGGAAATGGGCCGCTGGGCGCGGCGTGTAGGCCTGGAACACCCCCCTCAGCGCCGCCACGTCGACGGAAAACTGGCGAGCCCCCTGCGCAGTGCCCCGCTCCCCTCAGCATCGCCTTTCTTGTGCTTGGATGCCCGTCCTGAGAAAGGACTGGACATTCTTGAAGGGTTCTTAAAGACACACCAGACTCAGACTCCCTCCCTTCTCCCCCACCCCCGTTTCCTCCTCCCTCCCCCCTTTTCTCCCTTTCCCCCCGCTTCTCTCCCCCCCCCCGACTCTCTCGCTCACACACACACACACTCACTCCCCCCTTCTCTCTCTCTCTCTCTCTCTCTCTCTCTCTCTCTCTCTCTCTCTCTCTCTCTCTCTCTCTCTCTCTCTCTCTCTCTCTCTCTCTCTCTCTCTCTCTCTCTCTCTCTCTCTCCCCCCCCCCTTCCCCCCCTTTCCGTCGCAACGTCTTGAAATAATACCAGAAATCTTTCGCTGGTATCCCTGCAGTCACATTAGACAGTGTTTAGTCCCCAACCCTGCCCCTCCCCGTCCCCCCTCCCTTCCTCCGCGTGTGAAGGCCTTCAAAGGGTGTGTGCATGCATGCTTGCGTGCGTGCATGCGTGCGTGTGTGTGTGTGTGTGTGTGTGTGTGTGTGTGTGTGTGTGTGCATGCGTGCGTGCGTGCGTGCGTGTGTGTGTGTGTGTGTGGGGGGGGGGGGTGGGCAATCGCCAATCGTGGGGACTGGGTCTCCCGTTATGCAGGGCTTCCCAGGGGGCTTCTTAGGCGCACCCTGGAAGAGAAGCGCGCCTCCGTGGCGATCTCATTGTACATCATCCGGTTGGCCGCAACCGCTACAGCGCGCCACATCTCCCGGAAGACCACCTGATCCATGTGATCCGCCAGCAGGGCAAGCGTTGCCGCCAAGCCTTCCAGAGCGGGCTTCAGCTTCAACGACACCTCGTCCCCACTTCCCCACTCCAACAACCAGCCATTAGCTTTCGACTCAGGCCTTGGACGCGCGTCTTGTACTCAGCATAACAGCTGTTAGCTTTCGGCTCACGCCTCGGACGCGCCTCTCGTAACTGAGCATAATAGCTGCTAACTTCGAATGCAGCGAATATTGAGCGCTATTACTATCAGATCGTGCACAGGCTCTAGATGCACTTCTTACAGGGAGCGCAGCAACCACCCGCTTGGGCTCAGGCTCTGGCTGCATGTCTCATTCTGAGCGCGAAAACTACTCGCTCGGACAAAGGCTTTGGGTGCACGGCTTACACTGAGCGCAACAACTGTTAGCTTGGACTGAGGCTCTGAACGCACGTCTCTGTACTCAGCGCAACAACTAATAGCTCGGACAAAAGGCTTTAGGTGCACCGGTTACACTGAGCTCAACAACTATCAGCTTCGACTGAGGGTTTAGATGCATGTTTTGCACTGAGCACAACAACCATAAGCTTGGACTGCGGCTTTGGGTGCACGGCTTACACTGCGCGCAACAACTGTTAGCTTGTACTAAGGCTCCATAAAAAGTTTTCTATTCAAAAGTTGTTTTTTTATATATTTAAAAAAAAAAAAAAAACAGTTTGCACTTCTCCTACTTGAGTGCAACAACTTATAGCTTGGACTGAGGTTCTGAATGCACGGGTCACACTGATCGCAACAATTGTCAGTTTGGACGAAGGCTGTAGGTGCACGTCTCGTACTGAGTGCAGCAACTATAAGCTTGGGACCGAGGGCTTTGGATGCACTGCTTATTGTTTTGAGCATAACCACCACACGTTTCGACAAACACACCTGGGGTCAGGCCCGGGTTGGGCAAAGGTTTCCAAGTTGGGGGGCTTCCGGTAGACTGCAGTAGCTTCAACGAAGCGGGTCCCCACAGCCTTGGCCAGTTTGAGAGTCCACTTCTTGACATAGCGCGAGAAGGAGTCCGCCTGGCTGCTTAGCACACTGCCCCTCTTGTGCCCGTTCTCTACCACTGCAACCCCTCCCCCCCTCACAGCCCTTGCAGAGATGACCACCTGCACTGCGCGACACCGAAAAGGACGATCCGAAATTTGGGTTGCCGGTCGTGGAAGCGGATGTAGGCTTATTATATATAACGTGCGGTGGATTGTACTTATTTATCTTTATGCTAGGGCATCTGTCGGCATTGTTCTGCTGGAAGATTATTAGCAATGCCACGTTAGGCATGCCTTATTAGGCAATGCCACATGCTGGATGGTCACATGCCACACTGATACACAACCATGCACACCGGGTGTCGTCCCGGGGGGAAGGACACAAAGCACGCACACCAGGCACAAACCCAAAAGCAAGGAAAAAGCCCCAGACACGTGGCGCAAACCCAGCAAGAAAGGACACAAAGCATGCACACCAGGCATAACCCCATGAGGAAAGGACACAAAGCATGCAAAAAAGGCATAAACCCAAAAGTGAAGGACAGAAAGCATGCACACCAGGGATTACCCAACAGGGACGGACAGAAAGCATGCACAACAGGCATGAGGCCCCAAAGCGAGAATGCTTCAAAGAAAGGGGACTGCGGAAGGAAAAGGGAGTTAAGAGAGGAGGGGTTGGCGTACCGTCCAGATCCAGCAGGAGGAGAGGGCCTTCCGCCTCTCTGACTCTGTGCTCGATGAAGTGAGCAGCGCAAATGTAAGCAGCCAGCCTGGGTCCCCAGACTTCTGAGGCCAGGTCCTGGAACTCTTCTGCTGTTCGAGCCAATCTGGTTAGGCGTGCCAGCAACGACTTGAGGACGGCCTGTGTGCAGCCCCCAATCCCATCACCCCCAGAGCCTGCATGACGCGCGGCACGGGCCCCCTCCCCCAAACACACACACACACACACACACACACACACACACACACACACACACACACACACACACACACACACACAAGAGAGAGAGAGAGAGAAGAGAGAAAGAGAGAGAAGAGAAGAGAGAGAAGAAGAGAAGAGAGAGAGAGAGAGAGACAGACACACACACACAGACACAGACACAGACACAGACACAGACACAGACACAGACACACACACACACACACACACACACACACACACACACACCTACACACACACACACACACATGGCCTTAGGGCCACTGTGGAGCCTGCGACTTGTCTGGTTTGTGATTCGAGAAACGATGAGAACTTTGAGAGAGAGAATTGCAGGTTGCAAGTAAACGTACAAGGACAGATGGAGGACAGGCACATGCACGGGCACAAGCAAGCCAAAACGCACGCCATTGAGGAAAACAGTCTCAATGATGGAGCAGTGTACCTCAGGCACGGCCGCGGCGAATTCCCGGCGGAACAATGGGTTGCCTATCCAAGCGCATTTGCGAGCCAGGCCTTCAACAATCTGCAGAGCTCCCTCTGCTGCTACCGAGGGATAGAATTCGCTCTGCAGAACGTGCCCCGACACATCAAAGATTTCTTTTAATATATTCAAAAGAACAAAATAAAAAACACCCCCCCCCCCCAAACACAGAAAACATAAACAAAAACCATTTAAAAAAAATACAGACAAGGAAAAAGCAATTTGAGGCGAGAATTTTGAGTGCCCCTGCAAAACCATACCCATTGCAGATGTTGGGTGGATGAATAATTGCTGCTCCGCAGGCACACCCATTGCACATGTGGGGTGGGTGAAGCAAAGAGCAAAGAAGTAGTTGACCTCATAATAGCACAGGAGACACGATGTACTCCACCAATCCCGAAGGAATGGATTGTACTTCACAAAAAGGTGTAAAAAGCAAAGCATGCAGCACAGTTCGGGACCTTGCAGCACTCCCAAGTTCAACGTCACGCCATTTAGCACGACCACCAGCGCCCAGTGACCGCCGCCACTCGAAGCGTACTCCGCTTGACGCAGTACAGTTCTGTTCTGAGTGTACTCGATACTCAGGACAGAACTGTACTGCATCGAGACCTCCAAATCATAACGTGGGGAAAAAATGAATAACGAATTGGAAGGGACCCCAAGAGTGAAACCACTTACTGGAACACCTTCAAAATTTTTTATGGAGAAACAACTGGACCATCAAGGGTGTCCTCTCCTGGTCCCGAGACAGGGGGGGACCTGGTAGGCCGGGCTGGCAGAGACTGCAGGGGCTGCGGACGAGTAGGGCGGCAACAGGGGATCGTCGCTCCCGAGTCCCCAGGCGGATCCCGCAGGGGACCAAGCATCCACTGAGTCCAGCAGATCGTCCAGCGCTGCCAAGGCGGTCACGCGCTCCGCCTCCCACCAGCTCTCCCTCCAGGCCTGCCCAACAGGCTACCCGAACATGAAGAGGAGCGACACAAGCTACCCTAACATGAAGAGGAGCGACACAAGCTAACCTAACATGAAGAGGAGCGACACAAGCTGCCATATGACGAAGACGAGCAATACACGCTGCTCTATCGGAAAGAGGAGCGGCACACCCTGCCCTATTGGAAAGAGGACCGACACACGCTGCCCTACTACAAAGGGGAGCGACATTGTGCGTACTGCCTGACCATGAAGCCCTGTTGTACCGCACTGTTGTAGCTTCAAAGTGGAGGTGGGGTAGCTGTAGCATGGTGTTTTGTAACTTGCAGGCTTGTTGTATCTCCTTTCGGAACCTTGCAGGGCCTAAACCATGGACTTGTTTCATCCACCCCTTTTGTACCTCCCTTCAATACCTAACAAGGCCTGCTGAACCAGGTTCTGTACCATGCAGCCCTGTTGTACCCCCCTTCAATACCTTACAGGGACTGCTAGACCAGGTTCTCTACCATGCGGGCCTGTTGTACCTCCCTTCCGTACCGCACAGTCCTCTTGTACCTTGCGGGCCTCTCCTATCTTCTCACTGCAGGATCCTATTAGACTTTGTTTCCCATACCCCGGATGCCTGTTGTACTTTGTTTTTGTACCGTACAGGTCTCTTGTACCTCGTTCTGTACCGTCATGCAGACCTACCCTTTTCCTAGGGCTAGAAGCAAAAATGGCAGAGCCTTTGTCCTCCCCATCACATTCTCCAAGCTGGATGATATTACATCTCTCAGGAAACTCTCCCTCTAGCACATCTAAACCTCAGTACAGCCCCACAGCACTTGTACTTCTGTACCGTTCCTAGCGCACCTAC
Organism: Botryococcus braunii; assembly: GCA_002005505.1. NCBI lineage: Eukaryota > Viridiplantae > Chlorophyta > Trebouxiophyceae > Botryococcus > Botryococcus braunii. The sequence goes on along the minus strand of KV908477.1, from coordinate 148,979 downwards.
ACCTCACCACAGTCCCATAGCACTTGTACTTCTGTACCGTCCCTAGCGCACCTACACCTCACCACAGTCCCATAGCACTTGTACTTCTGTACCGTCCCTAGCGCACCTACACCTCACCACAGTCCCATAACACTTGTACTTCTGTACCGTCCCTAGCGCACCTACACTCACCACAGGCCCACAGCCCTTGTACTTCTGTACCGTCTCTAGCGCCTGTACTTCAAATCACTCCCGAGATGGCGGAGCCTGCCTCAAATGCAAGGGGGTGGGGGGGGGGGGTGTGGATCTCAGTCTTAAAAGGATGTCAGGCCAAGCCTTTCCCCTTTCTTCACCACCTTCCCTTTCCCTTTTCCACGAGACCGCTCCCGTACCTCCAATCTCCTCGCAGCCCCCACTTTCTCGACCTCTGCACGCACCAGAATACCGGACACGCAGTTTGCAGAAACTGGCTGGCGTATGTACACCCACCCCGGTTGCATGTTACTCATGTCACTGGATTTTGATAAGCAGAAAGCCTGATGCGCTCCTCTCTCTCTCTCTCTCTCTCTCTCTCTCTCTCTCTCTCTCTCTCTCTCTCTCTCTCTCTCTCTCTCTCTCTCTCTCTCTCTCTCTCTCTCTCTCTCTCTCTCTCTCTCTCTTTCCCTCAATCTCTTTGTGTGTGCGTGTCCGTGTGTGTGTGTGTGCGTGCGTGCGCGCGCGCGCGCGTGTGTGTTTGTGTGTGTGCGTGCGTGCGTGTGCGTATGCGTGTGCGTGTGTGTGTGTGTGTTTGGGGGGGGGGGGTTTTGTGGGTGGGTGTATTGGTTGCTCTCGAACGAAGCAAGCTGGGGCTTGGAGGAGCGGACCGTGTCGGAGCAGACCAGCTCCAGGCAGGAGCCGCGGTTCCACAGCTCAGGGCCCTCCTCGTCACTGGGGAGGCCCAAAGCCAGGCCCCTCAGGGGTGCCAGCTGGCGCTCAAATTGTACCGCTTCTTCGACGAAGTGCAGCCAGTGCGCTGCGTTCCCTCCCGCCACCAGGCGCGGCAGCAGCCTCTCCCGCAATATCTCCTGTTCCCTCCCCCTCTCCTCAGATGTGAGGCACAAGTCCTCGGCTGTGAGGCAAAACCCCTCAGTTGTAAGGCAAAACTCCTCTCTGTGAGGCAAAACTCCTTTGCCGTGAGGCAAACTCCTTTGCTGTGAGGCAAAACTCCTTGGTGTGTGAGACAAAAACTCCTCGGCTGTGAGGCAAAACGCCTCGGTTTGTGAGGCAAAACTCCTCGGCTGCGAGGCAAGACTCCTCAGCTGTGCGCAAGCACAACAGCCAAAATAGGCATCTGAGGACAAAAATGTGGTTCAGTGCAACCCCACTTTATATGTTTCTGGGGCGTCTTCTCAAGCCTTGGCAGTACTGTTGGGCTCCCCATGTGATACAGGTGGGTGTCACCTGAAAGCCCTGCCTCCGAAACCTGTATTACAGTAGCAGCGCAGGGCTCCTCTGTACCTCGCAGGGGGGGAATGTATAGGACAAAAAGATAGACGTGTGCTTCAACGTGCGCACATGGGGATAATTGGCCAACACGCGGGGATAAATAGAATCAATGCACAACACTGCAAGGGACACATGTGCAGCAGCTGCAGGGCACACATCTACAGAAATGCAGGGGCCAGCTGTACAGCAATGTAAGGGAGACCTGTACAGAAATGTAGGGAAGACCTCTACAGCAATGTGGGCCAGAGATGTACAGCAGTGTAGGGCATGCATGTACAGCAGTGTAGGGCATGCATGTACAGGAGCGCAGGGCAGACCTGTACAGCAGCACATGGCATACATGTACCGCAGTGCAGGGCAGACCTGTACGGCAGTGTATGCCACACATGTACAGCAGGGCAGGGCATGCATGTACAGCGGCGCAGGGCAGGTCAGTACGGCAGTGTATGCGATGCATGTACAGCAGCGCGGGGCATGCAAGTACAGCAGCGCAGGGCAGATCTGTACAGCAGTGGTTGCCATACATGTACAACAGCCATCCCTTCCCCCCCCCCTCCCTCCCTCCCTCCATCAGGGCATGCATCTACAACACCACAGGGCAGGCCTACAATCTCCAATCTCAACCTATCTAGTTTTAGTTTTGTTAACTAATTCTGGTTGCTCAACTATTATAGCTTACAATCCCAACTTATAATACCTGAACCACAGAGCGGATGGCGCGGGCGAATTCGAAGGGAACATAATAAATGTCTTGCAGGCCGTGAGCTTCAATGGCGGGCTGCAGAGGGGCCAGTCCCTGAGCATGCTCCTTCACAATCTTGAGAGCAGTGGCAAAAAGCCACTCCGGCCGGTCCACGCGGTCTGTGGGGAGGCCCGCCGCAAAGTGGAGGCGGAGCCGGTCCCCTAGGGGAGCAGCCACCTCACTCACTGCCCACAGCTGCGG
>KV908477.1:136572-141572 GCA_002005505.1 Botryococcus braunii | reverse complement strand
AGCGTTTGCAAGCTAGCAGAGGGGCGTGAGCTCCCAGACTTGGATGTCGGGGCTCTGCCAAAGGGGGTCCAGCTCCTCGTCCTGTACCTGAGGCACTCAAGCAACCAATCAAAAGCATGCAGCGGTACAAAAATGCGACCCCAAAATTCCTGAGGGCTCAGCAAGGGACTCTGAACAAATCCAAGCCGGATTTTTAATGCAGCTTCTGGACGACTTTGACACTGGTAGAGCATCCGCTCTGGGGGAGCCTCCCCACTGGAGGAGCATTCCCACCGGTAGAGTATCCCCTCTGGGGGCCTCCCCGCTGAAGGAGCATTCCCACTGGAGAGTATCCCCTGTGGGGGAGCCTCCCTCCTGGAGGAGCATCCCAACTTGGTGGAGCATCCCCTCTGGGGGAGCCTCCCCACTGGTGGAGCACTTTCACTGGTAGAGCATCCCTTCTGAAAGAGTCTCCCCACTGGAGAATCGAATCTCCACTGCCCTAGCATCCCCAGAGGGGGAGCGTCCCCATGAAGTGAGCATCCCCGCTGGCAGAGCATCCCCAGCAGGGGAGCATCCCCAGCGGGGGAGCATCCCCAGCGGGGTAGCATTTCCATGAACCCAGCATCCTCAGTGGCCAAGCATCCCCAATGGCAGAGCATCCCCACCGGCGGAGCCGCACTGGTCCCCTGCGGGGGAGCGTCCCCATGAACCCGGCATCCCCACTGCCCGAGCACCCCCACTGGCAGAGCATCCCCAGCGGAGCAGCCTCCCCATGAACCCAGCATCCCCACTGGCCGAGCACTCCCACTGGCAGAGCATCCCCACGAACCCAGCACCCCCACTGGCGAAGCACCCACGGCGAGAATCAATTTGAATCATCATAACAACTTCGAACAATAATCAATTGCGAGGCTGACCTGGCGCAGAGACAGGCCGGCGTGAGCAGCCTCCCTTCTGGCAGCTTCCACAACAAGCGGGCGGAGCTCCAGGGACAGAAGGGCGCGCCCCCTGCAGCCGCTGAGCGCCCTGATTGTCCTAAACAGGCTCGGGAGCGCCTCCAGCTGGTAGATCAAGTCCGAGCCCAGCACCAAATCGTACGGCGGCTCGAAGCGCTCCACACCCTCCCCCCACGCAAGCTCTCTGACAGCTACGCGCTCTCCCAGTTGATTCCTCTGCACGCACAACACTTGCATTGGTGGACAACACGCATATGGAGTTCCTGTACGTACAGGGGAAACGGGGCGTGATTGTGGTGCTTACATAATATTTCCTCGGCGCGTGCCGGGTCATGCACCGTTTACACTTTTTCTAACATGCATAAGTAGTTGCCTCCTTGCCTTCCAGAGCCCCCCCCCCCCCCAAACGCAGATACCCTGTGAATGCAAAATCATATGATGTACCCAATTAAAGGTGACCGCTTGAGTGTGTGTCTTGCTTCCTCAGGCTACCTTTGACAGCAGTTGCCCAGCTTCTGCGGCGGCTCCCTCTCGACTCAACTTTCTCTCGATGGCCCTTCCCAGGTGGCCGAGATGCCTTTCCCCCCTTTCCCTCCCCTCCCCTCTCCTTTTCCTCTTTGTCATTGACCAGAAGGCAAACAAGCAAATCAGTTTGCTGCTGTCTCCCACTAGACACTCTTTTCCAATCCCAGGCTTCTGTCTGTCTGCCCACGCTTCTGTCTCTCTCTCTCTCTCTCTCTCTCTCTCTCCTCTCTCTCCTCTCTCTCTCTCTCTCTCTCTCTCTCTCTCTCTCTCTCTCTCTCTCTCTGTGTGTGTGTGTGTGTGTGTGTGTGTGTGTGTGTGTGTGCGTGTGTGCGTGCGTGCGTGATGTGTGTGTGTCCCCCCTTCTCTCTCTCTCTCTCTCTCTCTCTCTCTCTCTCTCTCTCTCTCTCTCTCTCTCTCTCTCTCTCTCTCTCTCTCTCTCTCTCTCTCTCTCTCTCTCTCTCTCTCTCTCTCTCCCTCCCTCCCCCCCCCCCTCCCTCCCCCCCCCCTCTCTCTCTGTGTGTGTGTGTGTGTGTGTGTGTGTGTGTGTGTGTGTGTGTGTGTGTGTGTGTGTGTGTGTGTGTGTGTGTGTGAGAGAGAGAGAGAGAGAGAGAGAGAGAGAGCTCGGGGGGGGGGGAGGGTGTCGGAACCGGGAAGGGTAATGAAGCGCGCACTTGAAAGATTCATTTCTGTCTTCCATCTCCACAAACAAACACCTTTATGCTAGCATTTAAACCATTAGTCAGGCAATAAGCACGTAGTCAAGCTCATAAGGACCCCGATTTATTTAAAGTTCTAAGAAGGCAGACAGTGCGTGATAGAGCAGACCGGGAGTTATTGCCCCAATGGAGAGCCCTTTTTTTCCCACGAAGCCAGCCCACAGGAAAGGGACCCAGAACCTTAAAAACCTCTCTCAATGTGTGTTTATATATTGGGCGTGTTAGTTCTATATAGATGAGTGGGAAACGACACAACACTCAAGGAGCGGTTGGTAGCTGCTATGGGACAGGGACGGGACGGGACGGCATAGGAGCCAAGCAAGCAGAGTCTCCGCTAACAAGGCTACCATCACTTCGACGATGACTTTGAAGTCAGTTGCGCATGCCAGGCAGGTCTATTGAAAGACCTTTTCTCACCCCCTGAAGCTAGGCAAGCTCCACCCTACGGAAAGACCTTGTCTCACCCCCCGAAGCTGGTCAAACTCCACCCACACGAAAGACCTTGTCTTGCCCCACGACGCTGGTCAAGCTCCACCCACATGAAAGACCTTGTCTCGCCCCGCGAAAAGCTGGTCGAGCTCCACCCTCAGGATAGACCTTGCCTCACCCTGAGAAGCTAGTTGAGCTCCACCCTGCAGAAGGAACTGCTTGGCAAACAAGGCACCTCGCACCCCACATCCTCATGCCTCTCATCTCGCATGCTGCGCACCTCGACATTCTTGAGAATTCCGTCCAGCAAATGAGGCAAATCTGTCACAGTGACATGTGCGCCTGCCAATGCTGCTGCCAGCCCCACCACGCCGGTGCCAGCGCCCAGCTCAATAACTCTTGGGCGCCTCACGGACTCACTGCACCATGTCCGGTCCGCACCTTCAATCAATTGTGATGCAAGCCGCTGAAGGAAAGAAAGAAGTAATAACACCCGTGTTATGCATGAGCATCTCGTCCTCCCAAAACACCAGCATAGTTTGTTACCTTCAGCAACCCCAGAACTCTACGTACAACCAGCAAATGGGGCAAAGAGACCTTGCACTTGAGCAGTCTAGACGTGGAGGGAAATGAAGTTACTGGCTGGTTTTGTCGACAGACGGAGAGATGTGGGATAAAGTCGGCCATCCCGGGAGATTCCATGCCCGTGGAAGTTTTCCAGTCAACTCACCATGTGGGAAAATGCCAGAGGGGGAGAATGTGAGTTCAACTCATTGGGAAGAGCTTTTGTACACGCACCTTGAGAAAAAAGCTTTAAGAAAAGGACCCAAATAATGGACCAAAACTAACGCAGCATCCCAAATCACAGCACCTGCGAAGCGAAAGATTGTGTAGTCAGTTCACCCGGACAAACACGTAATAAAAGAGTCCATTAAACACACTTCCAGCGGGACTCTAGGTACCAATACCGAAATTCTGTGTAGTGTTGCAAGTTCAGTGCAAACTGAATTGCAAAGCATGCTTGCGGGGCATGATCAAGGTTAAAAGATTTATGTTCAACTGAAATCCTCGGAGCCATTTCGAGGACTTGCAGCAGCCCAATTTCTCAAGCAAAAAATTTGTGTGCGTAAGCATGTGTCGCATTGTTGAACAAAATACCCCTGCAGTGCATGAATTCCAGCCGGCTCACGTAGGTATGATCCGGTACGACCGAAGATGTCCTACCTGCTTCGTCACTTAGATTATCGTGCTCCGCAATCCAGAGCGACTTACCCAGAACTTCTATTTCACGTATGGTCATTCAGCCAGCAAGGCTATGTTCTTGTGTAAAGGCATGATTTGACGTCCCGCTCTTGGCTGATCGTAGCGGTGATCGCGATTACTAGTCGATGGGCCCAACCCCCCTGATCGTGACAAACGCCTGCATTGCCGCCTGTTGTACGGCAATTGCATCGCGCACCCAGGTACGCCCAAGCGCGCCTACCAGGGCGGACACAAGATTGCACATGACAGGTAAAATGAGTGTTATTGTCCAATGCTCAGATATGAATCTTGCAATTTAGCAGACCATGTCCCACTTTGGGGACTCAATGGGGGGCTTTCGACGCCCGTCTCGAAGTGGCAACATGTCCTCGGTTATCCCCGGGATCCGCCTCCTTGCCGGATTAGCTGTGCTTCTAACAACTGTCGTATGCATATATGTTTCATGGCCAGAAAGGCAAAGAGTTGCCACGAAGGTAACTTTCTTCGCAAGCACCAAAACCGGATCGTCCGAGTGCCAACAGCAATCAGTTTTCGGCCCGGTTCTCGTGTCATACTCGTACTTTGAAAAGGATGAAATTCAAAGAAAAAATATGGACTTCTTTCTGGCCGTTGGAATGGGCTACAGCTCAGCATTTCGCAGACCTGCGCAAACAGACTTTGTGATCGTAATCAGTGGGGACAAATGTAGTCCTTGTGAGGACCTCTTGCCCCAACTCACCTTTGAACCTGCCTTTGAGAATCCATCGGGGGAAATTGGGAAGCTATGGACGGGAGCTGGCATTACTATCTTGCAGAGGGTGCACAACGAGGGCATGGACTTCGCTGCTCACAATGTAAGTACAGCAATAAATGAGCTCTATTCCTTGTAAAACACGATTGCTCAAGAACTTTGCCCCTACTGTATCAGGTCGTTTTCGTACAAACAATTGGTCTGTACTCAGGGCGCATCTTGTAATATACGGTTTGCTATATGCAACTGTAAGTTGTTGTTGACGAAGAGAGTCCTTAGAACGGGTTTAAATGTGCTCAGAATGATATTTTACCGGCTAGCTAGCTGCTGTTGTGTGATTTGCATAGTGTCCAAAGGCATTTCAACAAATGTATCCCGACAAGCACGTGCGCAAATGAT
>KV908477.1:129072-134072 GCA_002005505.1 Botryococcus braunii | reverse complement strand
TGCATCCCTCTCCTTCAAAACATGGAAAAAATGAACTGTAATTGGCTGCGTGCCGTCAGCCAGACTTGAACCGGGGACCCCACGTGCAGGTACCCAGCCAACCTGGACTGGAGGGACGAACGCCACTGGGGCTGCAACGACAACGTGCATCCTTCACGCCATGGTACATATGACGGTATCGGCATGCACCCATTCGAGACGGTCTTCATCAAGGCAAGCTGGCACGTGGGGGAGCCGCACCTCTCCCACTACACCAACTGGATGTTGGGCCAAGCTGACGGAGACCCCAACACCCGCGGCTCTTTTAATGAGCCCATGTACAGATATGCGATCTCACCACAGGCTCAGGAGCAACATGACGTGGAGGCTTGCTTCAAGGTCCTGCCTTAGAGGGCATCCGGATCTGTGCTCGCTCGATTCAGAGCACGCTGAAACTTTTGCTCGTACAATTATCTGGTGCGCGTTTTAAGTACTATGAACACCGAAGAATCGTTTACGAGCGCCCTAATGTGGATACCCTCTTAGAATCCGAGCCTCTGATTCCGGTACCGATGTAAAACAGGAGAGCAGTACGCGATGTACAACAGGAGAGCAGTACGCGATGTAGAACAGGCGAGCAGAGAGAGAGAAGGAGACAAGTGCACGGTACACCAGTTTCAGCAGAATCCCACGTGCAGGCGTGAACGCCCCACACACGCAGGTGTGTGCGCTGTGCGCAAAATTTCTAGGGGCAGTGACATCTTAACGGCAGCCCCTAGGGAAAAGGAGAGGCCCCTCCCTCTCCCCCCCCCTCCCCTCCCACAAACTCACACACGCCTCGCAAACACAAGGGTAAGGGTGGAACTCTGCTGCCTGGGATGCAGCCCCCTCTCCCCCCCGGCGCCCCCCCCCCCGGTCCCCCACAAACTCACATGCACCTCAGTAATACATGGGTAAGGGTGGCGCATCTGCTCCCTGAGAGTGCAGAGCCTGCTCCAGGTGTGTCTGTGCCCCTCCCCAAGGCCACGCGGAATACGCATATACCTATGGATATAAGGGTTGACATATACCTATATAGGCAGGGTTGAGGGAGTAGACATATACCTCTCCCAGAGAAACAGCATGTACTAGTACACATGTACAGCCCAGGGCAACAACATGTACTAGTACACATGTACAGCCCAGGGCAACAACATGTACTAGTACACATGTACAGCCCAGGGCAACAACATGTACTAGTACACATGTACAGCCCAGGGCAACAACATGTACTAGTACACATGTACAGCCCAGGGCAACAACATGTACTAGTACACATGTACAGCCCGGGGCAACAACATGTACTAGTACACATGTACAGCCCAGGGCAACAACATGTACTAGTACACATGTACAGCCCAGGGCAACAACATGTACTAGTACACATGTACAGCCCGGGGCAACAACATGTACTAGTACACATGTACAGCCCAGGGCAACAACATGTACTAGTACACATGTACAGCCCAGGGCAACAACATGTACATGTACTCATATAAAACCCCAAGCCAGGAGATGCTATGATGTTTATGGCTGAACAGACACCGCTAGAGAACGGGTGAAGCCATCCAAAGAATGGTCATCCAAGGAAGGCCCCTCCTTGACACCTGCGCACTGTTCTTTGAGAGGGAGACCAGAAGACGAGCAATTCATGTCTCCCAAGGCAGAAATTTTCTTTAAAGCCGTATCACAGCAGCATTTTAGGGGGCGGACTTCCCAGCATCGCTCGGTGGGGTCGTTGGGAGTGGGTTTTGTCTCGAGTGCGTGCAGCTGCAGATGCTGAAGCACAGTGAGTTTTGCAAAGAGTTAGCTACATGGCTGACAGTGGCCCCGTGATTTGAAGACCTTGAGGATTGAGGATTGACAATGTTCTTCCCCAATTGCTTCTCGGAACACGCCCCCTTGACACGTATTCGTCCCTCTGGCCCAATTGGGGCTTGCGCTTGTTCAGCAATTACAAAAATTTAGCAAACACATAGATATAGTATTTAATTGGATGGAGCAATTACATGAATGTCGTAACTACATACCGTTGGCAGGTCAGCAAGAGACATCTGGCGTGCACCCGTTGGGTGCTTGAGGTTCATTCTAGGAAGGTTGAAGCAACCATCCTGATGCAGTGCACGTGCAGGAACCTGCCGTGGCGCTGGCAAAAGCCCTCTCTGCAGCGCCGCATGTGTGTTGAATGTTCTTCAAAAGAATTCCCCCATTATGTGAAGAAAAATTGTGGAATTCCCCCGTGGCGGTGGGAAAGGTACAGTTGGTTGCATCTAGGTGTACCATCTTTACAAGAGTCCTGAGGAGCGAGAGTGTCATCAGTACTAATGGCCCAACCCATAATTAGGTTCTATTGTACTTGCATTGGCCAGCCTCTAATCAGGTAATGAAGTACTGATGTTGTCCAACCCCCAATCAGATACTAGTGCATTGGCGTTGTCCAACCGCTAAATTAGATACTAATGTACTAGTATTGTCCGACCCCTAATCAGGCACTAATATTCCGGTATTGTCCGACCCCCAGTCAAGTACCAGTGCATTGGTATGGTCCAACCCCTAATCAGGTATACCAGTACGTACTTGTGTATTGGTGTGGTACAACCCCTGATCAGGAACTAGTGTATTGGTGTGGTACAACCCCTATTCAGGTACTGGTGTATTGGTGTGGTACAATCCCTAATCAGGGGGTTTTTCGTTATTTTTTTATGCAATGCCAAGTCCTGGTCGCATTAGAGTGTTGGCCTCAGACAGAAGATACTTGTGGGACGTCTCCCAGGGACTTGTGGGCATTATGTGCTTCGTACTGCATTTGATAACTTTGTGGCTTTTACATGGCGCCCTTGAGAAGATGGTGCATATATGCGTAATTAATTGTGCGTATATGCATACATCATAATGATGAGATGCATGTTTGCGTGTGTACAATGGTTGCAATCGAGGCAAAACTCAGTCCCTCCTGGGGCGTGCGGGATGTGGTTCAATCATCGTTGTGGAGTATTTCACTTACGATCTTAACGTTAAGGTTCCAGAAAGGGCCTTGAGAAAGTCGTGGCAGAGGCTGCTTGGCCGAGGCTAGTGGTTGCACCATGCGGGGCAGGTGCTTTTATAGCGTTGCAGTTGTGCAGTGGAGAGTGCACAGCCGTCCGGGTGGGCCCGCAAGATTTGGCAAAGATTGCGGTTAGGACTCTTAGTTTTTAAGAGAAGAAACGCGAATCAGCCAGCAACGTCTGGGAGTCATCCAGCCTTCCTGTGACGAGCAACTGAATCCTTCATCTTGGAAACCGTTGGTGCATGTGGGTGAGACGTCCAGTAATGATGGCCGTTGACAGATTATGGAAGTGCTGCAGAAGCAATGGTATAACGTTAATTAACAACACAACAGCTGCAGTTGCTTGTGAAAAACAGCAGCAACAGAGCTGCATGAATCAGCAGCAGCGTTAAGCAGCAGTATTTAACGGTTGCATCAATTGAAAGATCCACTGCCACTTGCGACACACCCCGTCAGGTTAGAAGCCTGATCAGGCTTCATGAAGCCCCCCTCCCCCCTCCCCGGGGGAAAATGAGGCGGCTCTTAGAGATAATGAAGTAAGACCAAGGATCCGGAAGGAAATGGATTGTGCGATTATCCGTTGTCGGGTTAGGCAGTCTGATTCTGACATCTTTACGGTTTCAGTCCGGCTGTTAGGATGCTTGGTCTGGGATAGCACCTTGAGATGAACGTGGATTGCTGACGAACAGGTTTCGGATCCAGCCTCCAAGCAATTGCAACGAAGGCGTCTCCTTTGTGCGCTTCTAGACTATCGCAGCCACCCAAAAGCTGGTTTTGTGGTGGTACATCAAAGAACTTGATTGTACAATGTGTTTTGTGTACGAAAATGTGCTGCGTACAACACTGAATGGGGTTCGCTAACGTTGGAAGAGGGGGATTTGGTTTCTAAACGTAACCTGCAAAGAGAAGAGGTCGTGTCAAAACCAGGATCTTTCACAGATCATGGGCTATGTGGTTCCAGGTGGCACGACAGTGAGAATGCCTGGAAACCCATACTTCTGAACCATCTGAGTCTGTTTGGGAGGTATACATACGCGTGCGTCTGTTGATGTAAGTTGGCTAGGTTGATGTCAGCACGCGCGCGCATGCATGTGTGCGTGCGTGTGTGCGTGTGTGTGTGTGTGTGTGTGTGTGTGTGTGTGTGTGTGTCTGTGTGTGTATGCGTGTGTGTGTGTGTGCATGTGTGTGTGTACGTCCGTGCGTGTGTGTGTGTGTGTGCGTGCGTCTGTGTGTGTGTGTGTGTGTGTGTGTGTGTGTGTGTGTCTGTGTGTGTGTGTGTGTGTGTGTGTGTGTGCCCACGCGCGTGCGTGTGCCTGCGTGGGTGTACGTGTGTGTGCGTGCATATGTGTGTGCGTGCGTGCATGCATGTATATGTGCGCGCACGTTCGCGAAGGCACTGGAGTCTTGGAGCGAGGCAGGCCACGATGCATGCATGTTGAGCAATTCCAAAGCGAATGTCTCACCGATGGATATCCTACGGGGAGCCAAACGGAGGCATCCCCAGCATGTTGTAAAGGGATTTAGTGTTCGCATGTCCAAATGGAACCTACGTAGTATGAATCCATTAGAGATGGAGTTCGAGCTTGTTAGGAAAGCTTGCTTGAGCGCGGCGTGTGTGCACCTAAAGGTGCCAATGTTATAAACTATAGTTTATAACATTGGCACCTCTAGCTAGAAACTTGCAAGCATGTACATATATACACATATATGTGGGAAATCTTGATTGAAAGCCAAAATTTTGACGTATAAGTAGTACGTTAAATAATAGATTTACTTGGCAGCAGCTTCCTTTGCTGTAATCGCCATAATTGAGTAATTACTATACAGTCATAACAATTTAATTACTTCACGGATACATGTATACTACACTACTACGTTGTAACGCTACAATGTTACAATGTTAACGCTACTACAAATTACTACATGTATACATATA
>KV908477.1:111572-121572 GCA_002005505.1 Botryococcus braunii | reverse complement strand
TCCTGAGTTCCACACAAACATCAGCTGCGTCTTTCAGGTCTTGTAAGACACTCAGCAACCATTCAAGCTCCTTATCACTAGGATCATTTCCGGTGAAAGGAATAATGGGAACCACATTATCAAGATGATTGCAAAAGTTTTCAACTTTGTCATCCACAATAATAACGGTAGCTGGTAGCCGTGGTTGCTCTCCATCAAAGATACCACTGATATCTTTCACTACATATTCCTCGTGCATATTTCCTCCATTTGAAAAGACTTCTGTGTGTTTTGCAGTAAACACACTCTTAATACACGTGTTGTTGGGGATGCGTTCAACTACAGCATGGACATAAGCATGCTTTCCAGCACTGAAAATGACAATCTCAAACAGTTCAGCAGCACATTGCATGAACTGCTCCAGCCCAGGTCGGTACCACAGCTGCACTTTCATGGCAGATATGGAGGGATCGAGCTCTTCATAACGCTTGAGCTCGTCGAGATCTAGAAGCACGTCAAGGTTTGGGCAGATGCGAGGATTCGGTTCATCGTTCTCTACCTGCTCCTCGCCGTTGACGGTATATATCACTCTGCTGTGGATTAGCGTTTGATCAAGGTCCAAGATGAGGGTATGTGTTTTCTGATTGTCGCGTTTGAAATTCAAGGACAAGGCTTCCAAGGGGCCCCGTTGACGTACAAAGGGGGTTTTAGGATACAAGAAAGACACCATATTGATGCATGAAAGCCTTAGACACAGTTTGAGTTTGCGCTGGCGCTCAGGATCATCGGGCAAGGTTGGTGAAGCCACGTCGTCCTTCAATGCTTCCTCGTTCAAACAGCTGCCGCCTGCACCATATCCCCAGCTTTTGTAGTTTCATCTTTTGTAGCTCGAAAGCTTGTACACATATTTCTCAAGATGTAGTGAAATTACGTATACTTTTAAACACGGTCTTATAGAAGGTCCTGAGAAGAACTGATACCAGGATATCATATCATGCGTTATCTGTGTACGCGTATCGATACACGTACACGTGTCTCGAGATATCTCGAGACACGCTGTATATATATGTATGTATGTATAACAGCTGGAAGAGAAGGAGGGCTTACGGACACGGAAAGGGCATTCCATTCATTACATTACTTCATTGTATTTCGCTCGTCTCAGCCGTCAAAGGCAACCGTCTGGTATAACGCCCTGTAACGAGCTACCGAACCTCCAACCGTACTGCGCTTTCGATTGTACCGCTGCTACTCGGGACTTGTCCTCGAGCGCGGTTACAGTATGTATATATACACATCACATATATTACCTATTACATTACATATATTACATGTTACATATATATACGTGTACGTACAAAGCTGGTCATAGGACCCATGCATTGGAATCCTCGGAACCCACGTGTTTATTAAGGGTACAGACCTATAACACACTGCACATCGATGATATCTGGCTTTTGGGAACGCGCATCACATCCAGTTTTAGTAATCCAGGTTTCGCGCAGTTTTGATTTGGGCACAAGAAACACCGCGTGGTCGCGAAATGTTTATGGTGCACACTCACTACCTACATTAATGTATTAGCAAAGGTGGTCCGGAGGATCCTAGGAGGCTAGAACTGACCATTAATTTACTGTCATGAAACTAACCTAACCGTTCGACAAGAAAATCAAGTATCTCTACATAGGGAAGACCAAATGTGGTCATACTTGTAAGAAGCTTAACAATTGTTTAAGCACACAGGATATGCGACGTTTCTTCACCGCGTGGGTTTGTCCGCAGGTGCACCTGCGGACCAACCGTGGTGTGCAAGGAGTCTAACTACATGTATATATATGTAGTTAGACTCACTCTGTACAGTGATCTCCCTCCAAACTCCGGAGTAAGAAGTTCCTCAATGAAGCACTTCCTATTTCGGTACAGACAGGTGTGCATGACATTATTCATAATCGTAATTACGGAAGCTTGGAGTAAGAGACAACTTATAAATCTGACGATAGGCGAAGTACTCTTATCGCGTACGCCGAGCAGGAGTCTGATCAAGAGTCTGATCGTACGAGGAGGAGGAGGAGGAGGAGGAAGAGGAAGGAGATGTAAAGACAACCATTACCTTGTACTTCATATGCGTGCATGGGGAGATCCCGTACAGTTCTCTCTGGTTTTCATATATACTTAGATGAACGCGTACATTCTATAATTGGCCGCTCTGCGTCGCATTTAAGACGAGAACTTCACGCATTGTAATCAGTCGCTATCTTCGTCTTCATGAACGGATCTCTTTGCCTCAGTCAAATACTCTTCCGCTGATTGCCATAACACTGGTATCGGCGACATAGTTGTCGCTTGATCTTCTTGTTTCTTTGGCTTAGGTGCGTTTGTGATGAGACGAACCAGGACAGGGGCTCCGCGCAAGCGGGTCAGTTTTACGACGCCTAGGAAGCAGATGGTTCCTGCTGGAATCCCCACTTCAGGGCCGAATTTTGTTGATCCTGAGCGTGTAGATGTGTCTACTTTTGTTTCCAAACCTTTATACGAGTCGATGCTGGCTCGGGGCTTTGACCCGGGAGCCACTTACGACACCACTGATGAGGAGGCGGAGAGCCGCCCAGGCAGTGCTGTGGTGCAAGATGCAAGCCGTCTAAGTGATGCATCTCTTCTAGCAGAGATGCGCTCGCGTGGAATGGTCTTCCCAGCACCGTCTCCTGTGGTTCCGGACCCCACCTTGAGGGAAGTTCCCATCTCGGCTGTGAAGACCAAGTTTCCTGAACCCATGTTGTATTATGGAGATCCTGACATGTTGGATGCCCATTTTCTGCAAGTTCGTACGTACTTGCGTGCGAATCGTGTAGATCTGTCAGGAGACGTAGCCGTTGATATGGCCAGTATGTTCCTACGGGGCAAGGCTCTTGATTGGCTCGTCTCACGGACTCAATTGGCAGCTAAAGGGCAAGCCGTGGAATTGGCAACGTTCCACGCATACATGCAGGCTTTACAGGAGGCCGTCCGACCAGAGGAGCTGACGGATACTTACTTTGAGCCTTTTCTTGTCATGAGACAAGGAAAACGGTCCATGAGGGAGTATGTTGCGCATTTCAATGCGTGTAGGGCCAAAGCACCTGACTGCATGTCAGATGCGATGTTAATGTTTGTGTTTAAGCATGGGTGTCGGGATGACCTGCGCAGGGCGATTACGGTGCAGCGTCCGCAGACGCTGGAAGAGGTGTTCACACTTGCAGTTGCAGTATCTGATCTGCATGCAAGTGTCCCTCCTCAGGGTGGCGGGCAGAAGGGGTTTCCCTCCGGAGGATCCCAGACCAAACCCACACCTTCTCCCCCGGCTAAGGAGGCTAATAAGCCTACCTGCCCCCATTGCGGCAACCCGGACATAATGTCGATGCATGCTGGGTCTTACTCCCTGAAATGAGAAAAGTAAAAAACAAAACGGCTGCCTAATAGGTGTGGCTGTGGGGTGTGACAGGTGTTGGTACCATGGAGATTCAAACAGGGATCCCGGTTCTTCCCGCGTTTGACGAGTTTGTTACCTACCTACGCACCTTTTCTGAGAGTGTTGTGACTCATGTGACGAGTTCGCAACGCTTGCCTGTGTCTGAAACCCCTTTTGGGCTGATCACCCCTGCTTGTGAGCAGTGTGAGGGTAGATAGACGCATGTTGATGGATCCCATGAGTTGGTTGTTTCCTTGAGTTCTGAAGCTGCTCCCATGGCTTGGGAAAGAGTGATTACACGGGCCCTTCCCGGGGATAGGGTAACACTGCTTTGCCCCAGGTCCACAGGTGGGGAGGCTGTAGGGCCAGAACTGCAGGAGCAACGCCATGCGACCATCGTTATCCCTTGGACATCTCTACTGCAGTTATGGGGAGAATCTACTGCGATTCAGGCGCCTCCCACTGTTAAGAGTGTTTTCGGGCGGGACATGGTTGAGGTGTCTGTCATTACTAGGCTTGTAGCTGTACCTAGTAAACTCACCTACCAGCCCCTTCATCATATTGCACAGATGAGCGCAGATTTTACTGTAGCGACTCCTGACTTGTCACATGCGTGTATCCAGTTTGAGGGATTGGTGCAGGGTGTTGCATGTAGGGTGCTATTGGATAGTGGTGCTACAGCTAATTTTGTGAGTGAAGAGTTTATGCATGCTCTTGTTTTACCCACTATGCCTCTCAACTCGTTGTTGACAGTGAACCTCGCTGATGGTAGAGCCAAGGTAACTGATCAGGTGTGTGCAGTTGACTTGTCTGTGGGGTCGTTTCAGTTCCGAGTGGATTGTTTGCCTACAGAGCTGCATACCTATGATGTTGTGTTAGGAAAGCCCTGGTTGACAGCGTTTAATCCATGTGTAAATTGGCGCTTGAACACTGTTTGTCTTGTTGATGGTGAAAGCACACATGTTTTGGTGGGTAGTCAGCGTTCTGATGTGCCTAAATATGTGATTTCTGCCACAGAGTTGGATAGATTTGCTTCTGATTTGACAGAATTGTACGTGCTCAAGTTGAAACCTGTACAACGGGATTCTGAACCAATACATGCCCAGCCGGGGTTGGAGGACTTGTTGCAGTAGTTCTCGGATGTCCTATCAGGCTTGCCTGACAGTCTTCCACCACCTCGAGTCGGAGACCACGAAATCCACCTGGAACCTGGTGCTCGACCTCCTGCCTCCCGCATTTACCCGCTGTCGGGAGCTCAGCTTGCTGAGCTCAGGGCACAGCTGCAGGAGTTGCTGGAACGAGGGTACATCAGGCCCAGCTCTAGTCCTTACGGTGCTCCCATCCTTTTTGTCCCCAAGAAGGACGGTGGTTGGCGGTTGTGTATTGACTATCGCGCTCTAAACAAATTGACTATAAGAAACCAACACCCGTTGCCACGTATCGATGAAATGTTCGAGCAGTTGTGTGGTAGTAAGCTCTTTACTAAACTTGACTTAGCCTCTGGGTACCACCAGATCCGTATGCATGAGAATAGTATAGAGAAGACTGCTTTTAAGACAAAGTATGGTCACTATGAATTTACTGTGATGCCCTTTGGTCTGACAAACGCCCCCGCAACGTTTCAATACGTGATGAATACTGTTCTGGCGCCTTACTTAGACAGGTTTGTGCTGGTTTATTTAGATGACATCCTCATATATAGTAAGTCTTTTGAGGAACACTTGCAACACTTGAGACTTGTACTTCAGGCACTACGAGACCATCAGTTTTTCTGTAAACGCTCCAAGTGTTTGTTTTGCGCACCCGAGGTGGAGTATTTGGGACATGTCATTTCCAGTGAGGGAGTGAGGGTGGACCCGAAGAAGGTTGAGGCTATCATGAATTGGCCCACCCCTACCTGTGTGTCTGAACTTCGTTCGTTCATGGGTCTTCTACAGTTCTATGATACATTTGCAGACCACTTTGCTCATGTTGCCTTCCCTCTTACTGAGTTGTTTAAAAAGGATGCTCCATGGCAATGGGATGACTTGCATGAGAAGGCTTTCCGTGAATTGAAACATCTGATGTGTACTGCTCCTTGTTTGCTCCCACCAGACTTGCAAAAACCTTTTGTCGTGCATGTGGATGCATCTGCCTTTGCTATTGGGTGTGTGTTACAGCAAGATCAAGGTAAGGGACTGCAGCCGATCGCCTTTGAGTCTAGGAAACTGCAGCCCAGTGAGCGAAAGTTGGCTCCATATGACAGAGAATTATTGGCCCTTGTACACGCCCTGCGTAAGTGGAAGCATTTGCTCATTGGGGGGAAGTTTACTGTGTACACTGACCAAAAAGCTTGAAAATTCCTCTTAACTGCACCGACGCGTACTGATCGACAAGAGCGCTTTTTGACTGACATTATGAGGTTCATGCCTGACATTAGATATGTCAAAGGTACTGATAATGTGGTCGCGGACGCGTTGAGTCGGCGCGCAGACTTAGCTACTCTGCATGTCTCCTCTCTTGTGTCAGACACCTTGTTGGAAGAGTTGAGTAAGGGTTATGAAAATGATCCACAGGTCCCTGGTTTGTTGGATCAGGGAACCGTGAGTTGGAAAAGGGGGTTGCTGTATACCGAGCATGACAAGATTTATGTTTCAGAAGGCCCTGTGAGGGAGAGGATCCTAGCAGAGTGTCACAGCACACCTTTTTCAGGCCATTTGGGCGCTCACAAGACTGCTGAGCAAGTGTGCAGGTTCTTCTATTGGCCAGCCATGTTGTCTGCCGTACGTCGGTACTGCAGAGAGTGCACTAGCTGTCAACGGATGAAGGGGACTAGCAAAGTACCTTTTGGATTGTTGCAGCCCTTGCCTGTACCAGAGTCGCCTTGGGAGAGTGTTTCTTTGGATCTGGTGACAGACCTGCCATTGTGCTGTGGACATGACTCCATCGTAGTCTTTGTCGATCGTTTGACCAAGTTGATTGTCTTAGCGCCTTGTTCTAAAACTGTGAATGCACCTCAATTGGCTCAGATCTTCATTGACACAGTATTTAGACGGTTTGGCATGCCTACTTCCCTTGTATCTGACAGAGGCCCTAGGTTTACTAGTCATTTTTGGAAGGCATTCATGTCGTTACTCGGCACGCAACTGAATATGTCTACTGCGTACCACCCTCAGACCGACGGTCAGACTGAGAGGGCTAATAGGACCGTTGAAGACATGCTGAGAGGGTTTGTGGGTCCCAAGCAAGATGATTGGTGCAAGTATTTGGCCATTGTGGAATTCGCTTACAATAATTCAGTACAGGCCACTACTCAGCATAGCCCCTTTTTCCTGAACCATGGCAGAAACCCTCTTACGCCTTTGTCCACTGCTGTTCCTACGCGCTCGTCGGTGCCCGCCGTTGCTGAATATGTGGGGGACTTGCAGAAGGCTTTGCATTGTGCCAAATCTAATATTTCATCTTCCCAACAGCGCCAGAAATATTATGCTGACAGGAAGAGGAGGGATCATCCTTTCCAGGGTGGAGATTCAGTGTTATTGGCTGTGCGCCAAAACCAGCTCCCTCCTGGGTTGTCCTCTAAACTATCAGCTAAGTATATGGGCCCCTTCTGTATCCTGGAAGCTGTAGGTGTGAATGCATTTAAGCTGGAATTGCCTGCTGATTTTAGGATTCACCCTGTTTTTCATGTGTCTCAATTGAAGCCATACGTATCGTCCACTAACCCTACTGCAGAACCTACAAACCCTGGTCCTTTGTATACAGGCAGACAAGGAGATTACTATGAAGTGGAGACCATCCTGGGCAAGAGGAAATTTGGACGCTCTTGGCGCTTTCTTGTGAAATGGAAAGGCTGGTCAGATCATGATAATTCCTGGGAGGCGCTTCGGAATGTCAGGCACCTGACAGACCTTATCGCGGCTGCGCCAGTACTGCCATGACCTTGCTGGAGCAATGATTTCCTCTTGGCAGCCTGGATCTTCGCCGCATGGGTCTCTGTACTGCGGCTACGCTTAGACTTGGGAGGGTGGGTTCTGGGTTGGGAGGGTTTGGGGCTGGGAGGGTACTCCTTATGGTGTTTGTTGCCTTGCAATTAGGCTCTGTGGACCCTCTTTCAAAAAGCAGTACAACACACAGTACAGCATAAGGTACACTGTACCTTATTTTTCTGGCTTACTGTTCTACTGTACTTGGGTTGAATGATGGGGGGGGGGGGGGGAGTAATATGGATTGGGGGCCATGCCCCTTGGAATCAACTTATAGTGGTGGACAGTTCTTCCCTAGATGCGACTTTCTATTGGAAGGGAAGGCCCTTAAAGGCCATCTTCTGTGCTACTGGAGGGAATTGTTCCTCTTTTCCCTGCCTGGAGTATCTTCCAATGTCTTGTTTCTCTGCAACTTGTAATTGACCCGATGTGTGTGGGTTAATTGCGCAAGATCGGAAGGGTTTCCTTTGCCTTTTTGATCTATCTTCATGATCTGCGTTTCATGAAGAAGGGCCCTTGCCCGTCATCTTCATTCCAAGGGGGAGGGAATGTAAAGACAACCATTACCTTGTACTTCATATGCGTGCATGGGGAGATCCCGTACAGTTCTCTCTGGTTTTCATATATACTTAGATGAACGCGTACATTCTATAATTGGCCGCTCTGCGTCGCATTTAAGACGAGAACTTCACGCATTGTAATCAGTCGCTATCTTCGTCTTCATGAACGGATCTCTTTGCCTCAGTCAAATACTCTTCCGCTGATTGCCATAACAGGAGAGGATTAGGAGGAGAAGAGGAGGAGGAGGAGGAGGAGGAGGAGTAGACGACGATAAGGCGGAGGAGGAGGAGGAGGAGGAGCTCGATTAGGGGGAGGAGTGAATATGGATTCCTTCCTTCGAAGGGATAAGAAGCAGAGGAGAAGGAGGGAAGGAGGAAGAGAAGAGGAAAAGGAAGAAGGGAAAGGGAGAGAGAAGCTTCTTCCTTTTCCCCTTCTTCCTCTTCCTCTTAAGGGGAAGGGCATGCCCAGTAGCAAGAGCAGCAGCAGGATCCGGAGAAGGGTATACCCTTACGTAAGAAGAGGGAGAAGATCTCTAGGGGTGGGAGGAGAAGGAGAAGGAGAACAAGACGGAGAAGGAAAAGGAAATTGAGGAGGAGAGGAGGAGGAAAAAGAGGAGGAGGAGGAGGAGGAGGAGGAGGAGGAGGAGGAGGAGGAGGAGGAGGAGGCCTAGCAGGAGAAATATCGAAGTCCCTGCTGATCAGCAGGGACTTCCTGGGAACATTCATGAAAAGCATGCATTCCTACTGAATTATTCAGAATAGCATGCTCGTCGAAAGAGATTGAAAACTGTTCGTTTGGATGGCGCGCCTGGCTTGTTTTTTATGCATGCATTCTAACTGAACTTATTTAAGTCTTAATAAGAACCAGGACCATGAAACGGGTAGATCGGATGCATCCGGATCCCTTTCACATATGTGGAGAGATGACCCTGAAAAGGAGGTTTAAAATTTCGCGAACCAGTACCTCCGGTAGACGTATCCTCGATGTCCTTCTCGTCACACAGTGGTGGGTCAATACAGCCTTCCGCGTCAATGGGTTCATCGCCACAGGCCAGCTGTACCGAAATGGTTGTGTCATCGCGACCAGGTTCCGGAAGTCCGTCTGAGATACTGCTGCTCATTGCAGCAGTTGCAAAATTCCCTGCTCACCAAGAACGTTGTAGTGATAGTGAGCATGAAGTCATTACGAGGTGGCCAGCATATGGATCTGAATCATGACAACGTGGTGATGCACCCATGGACATGGCCATGGCCATGCATGGATGACGTTAAAAGGGTGACGTTAAATGGGTGACGTCATGACGTGACGGAGTGGTCAGCGCTGCTAGCTGCTATTTAGTAGCTATTATATTAGCTCGCAATATTGCAGTTGCACCCATGGCGCCATATGGCCGGCCATCTCGTAGAATATATGATATAAGAACCGGTTCTCATACCTGGTCTCAGAGTAGAGCAATTAGAGGTTCAGAAGGGTAGGATTCTTGAGACGGAGACAGTTCATGATGCTTGCACGGAAATCTCTTTCAATATGTATCCTTGTTGCGCCGACTAGGCCTAGGGACACGCCCTTGAGCTACGCTACAACCTGGTACAGTTGCCGTAGTACACTTAACTCGAGGCCTTATCCAGAAGGACCACGCTAACACGGATCCGCACTTAGCTGACTCGAACCCGATCCTGTAGGTGTAACAGTGACTAGCTAGTGACTGTTGCACCTGGCCAGGTTCTCATGTAATAGGTTATATGCTATCCCATGGGATAGCATCTTTAACTATTTAACAATAATAACTATAGATACTATAGATATAGCTATATACTTATAGTCGTATGTATAGTTTACATACTATATATTGCATAAGATATACAGTAATCCCGGACACAGCGGATCCTGTATGTATGTATATGATGGTAGATCCCATATAGTACTAGTGCTAGTGGCTCCTCAACAATTTACGCAATTGGAAATACTGCAATGAACCGACTTAGTCGATATCACGAGATTATGATCACGTTGAACCTCCAGCTTCACGTGAAGTGCACTAGCGTACTCC
>KV908477.1:101572-106572 GCA_002005505.1 Botryococcus braunii | reverse complement strand
TTTTCCACGTGTCCCCTTAGGTTGAATTTCTTCTTGAGGTCCTCACGAACATCAGCTGCTTCTTTTAGTTCTTGTAGGACACTCAGCAACCAATCAAGCTCGTCATCATTAGGATCTCCAATGAAAGGAACGATGGGAACCACATTATCAAGATGTTTGATAAAGTATTCAACCATGTCGTCCACAATAATAACGTTAGCTGGTAGCCTTGGATGCTTTCCAGCAAAGATACCGTTGATATCCTTCACTACACATTTCTTGTCCACATTTCCTCCCTGTGAAAAGACACTTGTGTGATTTGCAGTAAACACACTCTTAATACATGTGTTGTTGGGGATGCGTTGAACTACAGCATTGACATAAGCAGGCGATCCACCACTGAAAATGACAATCTCAAAGAGTTCCGCAGCACGGTGCATGAACTGCTCCAGCCCAGGTCGGTACCATATCTGCAATCTGACATCAGATATGGAGGCATCGAGCTCTCCATAACGCTTGAGCTCTTCTAGATCCAGAGGCACGACATGGTTTGGATCAGACAGTGGCATGGGAGTTCCTGCATTGTTCTCCACCTTATCGTCCCCGTCGACAAACACTCTGCTGTAAAGTAGCGTTTGATCCATGTCCAAGATGAGGGTATGTGTTTTCTTACTGTCGCATTCGAATTGCAAGGACAAGGCTTCCAGGGGGGCCTGTTGACACAATGGTGGGAGCTTAGAATACAACAAAGGCATCATTTTAAAGCATGCACGCTCTACTGACTCTTTAAGCGCCTTGTGATCACGCCAGGTGGGTAAGGCCTCGTCGTCCTGGAACGTTTCCTCGTTCGAACTGCGGCCACCTGCACCACATACCCAGCTTATGCAATTTCATTTTCCTCTAGCGTAAAGGCCTGTATAATGTGTATCAATGAATATAGGACATCCCGAGAAGAACTGAGACCAGGATATCATGGAATCTTGAGACCAGGATATCATGGAATCTTGAGACCAGGATATCATGGAATCTTGAGACCAGGATATCATGACAACGCTTGCACATGGTCATGCACGAGCGTATTAATTATGTGAGTACACGTTTCTCGAAACACGTATATGCTTACGTACAAAGTGGATAATAAGAGCCATGCATTGGAATCCTCAGAGACCACGTGTTCTCTTTAATGTACAGACCCAGCATATACTGCACATCGATGAAATCTGGCCTTTGGGAATGTGCGTCACATCCAGTTCTAGTAATAAGAATTGCGTGCATGTGCACACTGGAAAATACCGAGTGGCCATGCAGTGTTTAGGGTGCACTCACTACCTACATTAATGTCCACAATTAGCAAAGGTGGTCCTAGGTCTCCTAGCTACGAGACTAGAACTGACCATAGAATAAGGATTATTGAATGTCATGAAATTAACGCAAACGTTCGACAAGAAAATCAAGTATTTCTATGTGCTGAAGACCAAATGTGGTCATGGGCATACTTATAGGAAGCTTGACAACTGTTTTTGCAGACAGGATATGCAAGGTCTCTTCACCACCTGCTGAGAAACCCTATTGTGCCTGGAGTCTAACTACAGTGAACTCCCTCCAAACTCCGGAGTAAGAAGTTCCTATTTCGGTAGACATATGTGCATGACATTATTACGGAAGTTTGGACTAAGCTTTCTCCAAACTTGAGAAAGTCATACTCCTATAGCGTACGCCAAGGAGGAGTTTTGAGGAGTAAATAGAGGAAGGCGTGGATGAGAAGAAAAAGAAGACGAGGAGGAGGAGGAGGAGGAGAAGGGTGGGGTGAAGGAGGAGGGAGGGACCAGGAGCTCGGAAGGAGAAGGCGGAGGAGGGAATTCCTTCCTTCGAAGGGATAGGGAGGGGAGGAGGCCTGCTCTGCTCCTCCCTAGGAGCAGGGGAGGAGGAGGAGAAGAGGAAGAGGAAGAAGGGAAAGGAAGATAGAAGCTTCTTCCTCTTTCCCTTGATCCTCTTCAGGGGAAGGGCAGTAGCAAGAGCAGCAGCTGGAGAAGGGTATACCCATATGTAAGGAGAAGGCCTTCTCCTTACATAGAAGAAGAGGTAGAAGGAGAAGCAGAAGAAGGAGAAGGAGAAGGAAATTGAAAAGGGGGAGGAGGAGGAGCAGGAGGAGGACGATCGTGAGGAGGAAGAGGCTGAGGCCTAGCAGAAGAAATAACCAAGTCCCTAACCATCAGCAGGGACTTCGTGGGAACATTATCGAAAAGCATGCATTCCTACTGAAGTATTCAGAATAGCATGCTCGTCAAAAGATATTGAATTCAATCTCTTCCGACACTGTCATGTTCGAACACAGTTGTGTACATCTTCGTTTTGAAGGCGAACTGGTTTGAAGTTGAGCTTGTAGCCAAAACCTTAAGGACCAAGAATTTTTGCATGCAATCTTTTTAATGAAGCTAAGGACCAGGACCATGAAACAGGTAGATCTATGCACTGGACATATGTGGAGATATGATGTATTCTCGATAACGTATATGACGTATGCTAAAAAAAGGAGGTTAAAAACTTCGCCACGATGTACCTCCAGTGAACGTATCCTCGATGTCTTTCTCGTCATACAGGTGCGCCGCAAAAAATACTTCCGTGCCAACGACCATGTCCATGGGTTCGTCGCCATAGCATGTGCGGCTCGATTCGTCGCTCATACCGGTGCGCCTAGTAGCCCTCCGCGTGGATCGCCTTATCAAATCGTCGCCACAAACTCGCTGCACCAAACTGTTTATCATGACAGTGTCGCTTTACAAATCGATATCCAACGCAGTGAAGCAAGCTCGAGGGTATTCAACAGGTTAACCACAGATATGGAGCTAGATAACGGAAATGATCATGATCGGCCCGTCTTTTCCACTATATATAGCTACATGTATAATTATACACGAGTAATAACTAAAAATTGTAAGTTATACGTAAGCGTATTGCTCGTACTTAGGAATAACCGGTACCATTACCTGGATTCTCAAGTTGGAGCCACGGTGGTAACTCTTATGAAACTGGCCACCTTGGCCACTCGGTTCAAAGCGAAGAAGCAGCTGTCAGGTTATACTCCTGCCAACGTCCCGAGAGCGCTCGAGCTTACGGGTGAAACTAATCAGGTCGGGAAAGTGCAACTCAACTGCAGCCGGGCATCTGCGACCGTATTGGTAGCAAAAGCAGTGTGAAGAAGTAAAATGTTACTTCTTCGAAGAAGATCGAACAAAGCTGACTTATATTTACGATCGGCAGTTCTCTACGCAGTACTTCTGGACTTTTCCCTACGATCGGCAGTTCTCTACGCAGTACTGCCGGACTTTTCCCGCGCTCGGGGACAGTGTTACGGACCTGTGGTACCTCGTGCCAAGAGGCTCTTGGGAGGGTCATACTGGGTACTTTCACGAGCCGGTACAATCGCGGTGGTTCGATTTGCTCAACTTTGGCGAGTTGTAGCGACCGCTGCAAGCCAAAAAAACATAAACCACCCAAGACCAACTTTGTAGATTGTTTGTTTATCTACGAGAACAGCTGGTTTTGGAGGGTGGGGGGCTTCTCTATGGGCGAGAAAGGAGGGTCGAAGTCGACCGTTTTAGCCCCAGATTTGGCTGGTGCGACAATTCTTCAAAACTGTCGAATATTTTTCAGTCACGGCACTCGACCTTGGTGCCGTTTCATTGTTTGATGTCATTTGTAGTTTCACACCACGTACTTTTTTCAAGTGATAACAAGGTTTTCAGGGTGATCCGGACGGCGGACAGAAGGATCGACCACCGGCCATGGGCCACTTCAATGCTCCACTCTCGATTTTGTGCATGTTTTCGTGTTCAATACTATTTTTCCACATTACGCAAAAGATTTTAAGCCGTTGCATTGGACAATTACTATGCAGTCAAGAGTTCATGCCTTGAACACCTTACATTTCCCCTCAGGCCAGCATGCGGTGGAAAATGGTCATTAGGCATCTTGGGGCAATCTAATTACAGTAATCAACACTTAGGCCTTCAAACTCTGTCATCTGACGCCTCCATGCGGTCCAGGCAGTCCATGTAAAGCTTATAGTAGGCAGCTTTTGACCCTCCCCCGGCGTCCTTGAGCCTTATGCCCGCCAATTTGGTGCCCTCGTGAGCCATCAGGGCTTTGAGGTGCGTGCGCAGGATCTGGGCAGCACCCGTCTGCTCCATGAGGGTATCAACTTCTTGCTTGGTTCGTGCGGGCTGCATGGCCTGCAACGCTTGGGTGCGTTCCCGGCGGGCCTCGACTTTCTTGCGTGCCTCTGCTTGCTGGCATTCAAAATGACTGTATTTCAGGCTCGCCATTTCTCTGCGGTTGTCTGTGGTGGAGCTGAGGGACCTTGCTTCCTTCACAGCATATTGCAGGACCTTGGCGCGCTCGTCGGGAGGCATGGCGGCAACATCGGCAGCAACGTCATTAGTTCTCCACAAGATTTTTCCATTTATGCTCCTCGTGTCTGTGTTGGGAGCTTTCCTGTGGGCTGACTTGGTCATGCCAAGAATCTCTTCTGAAATGTTGTGAGAGGGGGGCATGTCCGGAAAGGACTCCAATTCTGCCGGGCTGAAGCGCTTTTCTACTTCAGTCTTGGTGTTGCGCCCACCAGGTAGCTGGTCTGCTGCGAATCTACGAATGGTGGAACTGATGCTTGCGGCTGTATGGCTTGCCAGGCGTGCCAAAAGCGCATTCTCATCTTCACTCAAGCCAGCAGCAGCGTCCAGTACGGCTTGATGCAAGGCTCTGCGATTGTCAGTGCTGGCTGGGCTACCATCGAGTTCCCAGATGACAAAGGAGCTGTCGAGCAAGAGGGCGCCATCATGCTTGATGTGGTCAAGCGCGTCAAGTGCACGAGGGTATATTCGCTCCCCATCCCATGCACTGTCCATTTGCTGCAAAATATACAGGCCTGGTGCCCCGAACCTACCGCACACAAAATAAGTATAAACCTACTGAGATTCCTGCTCTGCCTGATTGAACACTGCGCTTGTGATGCATAAAAATGT
>KV908477.1:0-86885 GCA_002005505.1 Botryococcus braunii | reverse complement strand
GACCGACGCTTGTCCGGGCCATCCTCCACATGTTCTAGGACCCTGAGCGCTGCGCTGGGTAAACCATCTGGATCTTCAGCAGCTCCACTTGATTGGCGGGTGAGGTCCCCAGCCCCATCCTCATGATCGCCAAACTGGCTTTTACGCTCCTCATCACCGTCTCCCACATCCTCATCATCCCCATCATCATCCCTGCAACACCAGCAGACAGAGCAGGGGTAAGCTTCATGTCTGACCACAGGGGCCTTACTGGGGCTACAAATAAGAGGGGCGCAAAATCGCTCTCCCCTTATGCCCATGTAGATTTCAGCATCTCGAAGAACCCCCCCTTGACATCCACGCCATCACGCGAGAGCGCGCGCGCGCACACACACAACACGCACGGACACACACACACACACACGAGAGAGAGAGAGGAGAGAGAGAGAGAGAGAGAGAGAGAGAGAGAGAGAGAGAGAGAGAGAGAGAGAGAGAGAGAGAGAGAGAGAGAGAGAGGAGGGAGGGAGACGGAGAGGGAGGGGGGCGAGGGGGGAGAAAGAGAGAACAGGTGAGCGCCAACTATACAGGCCTCTCTGTGTGACACAGTTGAACAAAGACAACGCTTACCAGAGAAAGCGAAACATTACACTATTTCATCCGGGAGTTTTTAAGAATCGCCTGTCTCTCATGTGTCCCCTAAGAAGTACCCTCTCATTTGACGGTACGAGCAATGAGACCCAGATGTACATCATTATCTTTCCCTTAGAGTACGGAATGGGGCAAAATTCACAAAACCTGCAACAGGTGGTGGACGCACATGGGGAGACTAAATAAGACATTCAATACCTTCACCATCACCAGGTCCCCGTGGAGAATGTAGTCTTTGCAAAGGGAGGATCCGTCACCCCTAGAAAAGCAAAGGTAACAATATATCACAATTGCAGCAAAAGCCGCCGTGAAAAGTAGCCACCAGTCACCTTAAACAACAGGGTACAACAAGATCCTCCAAAGCCACTTAGTGCCAGCCTTCCTAAACTCATAGCAGACACAGAGTTGCAGCTGACGCTTTGCACTTCAAATGACACAGTAAAGGGTATCGAGCAGCGTGCGCAACGGTGGATCATGCTAAGAATGAGTACCGAGCATCGTTATCATCGTCGTCGGCGTCCTCATCATCCCCCAACATGGCCACCCCGTTCTGACCATCCTCATCCCCGGTAATGCTGACCGCAGAGGCAGTGTGCTCCAAGCCATGCTGTTGGCTGCTAGTTGCCGCTTCATGGAGGCTGCCTTCCTCCCCGTCCTGCTCCTGCTGGCTTCTCCTGGCCATATTCTCACGACGGGCAGCTGCTGCCGCCTTTGCTGCCGCAGCTGCGAGCGCTTTAGCTTTGGAGGCTGCCCTCCCACGCAGCTTCTTGACTGCAGCATGCATGACACTTCACTAGGAAGTATGGGTGTGTGGTGTGCGTGGGTGGATAGCTATGGTTTAAGTATGGCTCCAGATCATTGCGTGTGTATCCCCACAGGGAGCCTGCTAGAGTGCTTGACCACACCCGTGTGCATGCATGCATATTGACGCATGGGCTCTTCACTCACCAGCTGCAATTCTATCACTGCGACAGGAGCTGATCAAAAGAGATCAGGAACATGTACAGAAGTATGAACATCGTGCAACACTGCTACAAAACACTTGTGCGGGGGCTGACTCGAGTATGGTGTCAAGGCATTGATGTCATGCATTAAACAATACCCTGACCCAAATCCCCTTCTCTGCATGCACTTTGGCAAGTCTCATGACGATGTTATTTGCAGGTTCTATTTGTTCTGAAGATTGGGTGGAGCTAGTGCAAACTGGCCGTCACAAGTAAAGCCAACATCAAGCTTGAATAACCACACACAAAAAATATTATACAGCAAGGGAAGGGTGGGAGTGGAATAGCAGTCACCCAAAGAGAGGGATAGTTAGGATGTAGGATTAGACAGAACGAAGGGAAGATGGGGGCCACGATGAACCATAGGTAACAGAGAAAAAGAGTGATAGAGAAACAACAGGATAGGCGATACATGGCAGAGCCCCTTTAAGCATGGCAGTATGGGGTTCACACACACACACACACACACACACACACACACACACACACACACACACACACACACACACACACACACACACACACACAGACACAGACAGCCCCACTCAAGGTGGCATGTGCTGTGTGAAGTACTGAAGGGCTATGGTGTCTAAAACTTCAATGCTGTGTTGAGAACATCAGCCCTACAACACACAAAAGCATGCAAAAAGACGCTGCAGGTGAAACTTCGCAGGTGAAGTGTGGAAGGGCGCACATGTAGGCTCATCATTAACGTCGGCGTCCTCATCTTCCTCTCCAGTGGGGCGTGCAACACTATGCACTCGCTCTTCCACCTCGAGTAACTTTGCTTTCAATACCTCAAGTGCTTGCTTCTGTTCTGAGCCTGAATCAGGAAACAATGTCAGCATGTAACATCGGAAAAAAATAAACAACCCAACCAAAAGGGGGGGGAGGAGGTAAGAGGCAAAAGAAGGGAGTTGAGGAGAAGGCAGATAATTCCATCAAGAAGAACAATCGTCATGAAATCTTGTCGTGCCGGGGTCATGAAAGCACGCTCTGACGCTTCTGTGAGAAAGTTGCTGCAGGACCTCAGGGAAAGATGCATAACACAGAGATTACATCAATTATTACAAGGAAGATGAGTTGGCACCAAGTGCCAAAATTAACCGTCTGCATAAAGTCACATAAAACGCAGAGGTTCATCCTGCCGGCGTCTTCACTCACAGCAGAATTTCAGAACTGACATTGGATGCATTTGACATGTCACAACACATCAGAGTGACTTACCTTTAGGACAGCCAGGTGGAGGCAACGCGTTACGCCCAGCCTCTTGAATTGCAGCCTCAAAAGCTTTCCATCCGCCCACTGGGCAGTCAACTGCGGTAGCCACTGCTGCGTTTTGAATGGCGGCAAAGGCTGTCAGGACTTTGTCCAATGCTTCTTCCTCTGGCAGACGGTGAGCCTGTGTACATACCTCTTTGCATTTATTTTTTTGTATACCGGTATATATATTTTTTACATGGAAATCCTACACCACTCACTCTCCTAGTATTAGTATCAGCTCCTTGACCTTAAATCCCTTCACAACTGCATTATCTGCCACTCTATGCATGTCCACAAGCCAAACCATGTAGGATCATTTTCACAGCCGAAGCCAAACACCTGAAGTGCTTAAGCCAACCCCACACCTCCACACCCCCCCCCCACACACACATACATGCATGCATGCACGTGCACATACATGCACTAAATAAACGGGACAAAGGAAAACGGGCCAGGAGTGGGAGAGACAGAGCGACGCACACAGACACAGACACAGACACAGACACACACACACACACACACACACACACACACACACACACACACACACACACACACACACACACACAGAGAGAGAGAGAGAGAGAGAGAGAGAGAGAGAGAGAGACACAAACACACACACACGCACGCGCGCGCGCGAGCGCAGAGGGGGTGTTGGGTTTCAAGGATGATGGCATCTGCCCGGATGAAGGCCCCAGGCCGGAATCTCAGCGTTGACAGATCTCTGACACCTTTCCTTGCATGTGCCAGTGTAATCTGCCAACAGTAACCAACCCCATGCCATCTCAACACTTACTCTCTGCGTACTGACACTTCACACTGACGTGCACATGATTTGAACCTTCATACAGAAGTCAGAACTGCCTCAGGAAAACAAATACCAACTGGGCCGAGGACCAGAAGCCCGGAGCCAGCAAGTGCCTTCCTGGCACATGACAGAACTGGGGCAAGCACTAGGGAGGGGGGGGGGGGGAGGGAGATGAGCAGCCTGACTGAAACTCACCAGAGGGGGAGAGCTTTCTCGTGACAGTGAGCAGGACCCTGCGACACCAGGCGGGTACAAGCGTTCTCGCTTCACCTGCCTAGAGACATCAATCCCTTTCTCCTGACTGCTTTCACGAGCCCTTTTCCTGCCCATAACTTGAGCCCGCCTCATGGCTACCATTATTGCAGGTTGTGCCTGTGCAGGACAGAAGCCTCATGTTCCCACTGCTTAAGTCCGCACATACAAAGTCATGATATACCCCGCACGGCTCTATGTGATTGTATAAGAGTGTCACAGATGCGAGGCGGATTAATGTGGAATGCCAGCCATGTATCATGAGTGTTCTGCCCAGTGCATCCTCCAGCTTGAGATACAACAGTGAGGACTCCCAAACTGCGATCAAGCTATCGCCTCCAGTAAGGATGAACAACATGTTGCACCTCACCCTGCAACACTCGCTTCCCTAATCCCCATTTCTAAACCCAAAAAAGGAAGAACACACACACACACAAACACATACACACACACACACTCTCTCTCTCTCTCTCTCTCTCTCTCTCTCTCTCTCTCTCTCTCTCTCTCTCTCTCTCTCTCTCTCTCTCTCTTGTGCGTGTGCACATGTACCCGAACACACGCCGGCACGCACATTCACACACAACGCTGACACCAACACAGATGACATAAAGACCGCTCCGGTACGTCCCTAATCCAGGGTGTAATGTTTGTGGGGTTCCCAATTCAAAGTGATACAGACTAAGATAACATAAGATGAAAAGGTGCAACAATCAACTTTGTTCAGGGGAGATTCCAGCGAGTGCTCCGCCTCGGGCAACCCACAGCCTTTTGCAAGGCAGTAATTTTACCTGCTCAATCTCCAGGGCCAGAGCAGACTCCCGAGTGCCGCAGCGATCTAGAGTTGCCAGCAACGCATTCAACTCAGCTGCGGAGGAGATTGGGGCAATTCGCTCCCCATCTTCAACGTAAAGGACATCTCGCTCGCCTCCTAAGCCCCACCAGTACTTTCGATAGTTGCGATCAAGCCCCAACGGATTGTGCCTCACAGCAAATCGTCCTTGCTGCCTCTCCAGCTGTTCTTGTCGCCTGCACGAAAATCCGCGTAGGACTCTCAAATCCATCAGCCAAGCATGGATTGAGCAGGAGGAGACGGAGAACCCCCAAAGGGGGGGGGGTTCAAAGGAAGCACTGACTATACAACCGTGTAGCATCCCTGTAGGGGCTACGACTCCAGAACTGTGCAATTCTAAGTAGCAGTTCTCCACTGCATACATAGACATGACCAGGAAGGCTAGGTCAACAACTGCACCTATACGAATGGAATGAAAGTCCCACATCCCAAGTCCCAAACATGATGCGAGCACCGATCAAAACTCCCGACCAGGCTCCCAAGGAACAGAAGTTTGCTTGATGAAAAAGCTAGGGAGACTTTGCTTCTGCAAGCCTTTCGAGGACTTTCAGAATGCCTTGCTTCATCAAGCTTAGCAACTACAACCTGCTACCCTCACCCAAAGCTACATGTACAGCCTGCAGAGCAGCTCGCGAACATTGTCGGAAAACATACGCCGGTGAAAACTTGAACAGCAGTTTCAGCAGAACTCAATATTCAAAGCATTTGCCAGTTTGCTTAAGATTTCATTCACGGTCAAAACACAAACACACAAAAACGGTCAAGTGGAGATGATATTTCTAGCTTTGCTGCAGAAAGTGCCCAACAAATGATGGAGGGCCAGCAGCACAACATAATAGCCCAAGCTGCCAGACTGTGAATGAAGGAGAAAGGGCTGCAATGACACTGCAAAATAGACCTACAGGACAATGGCGTCTTCTTCTGCCTGTCTCCTGCTCCGTTCTTCTCCATTCTCTAAAGCCGCCTTCTCATCAATATTAACATCAGCTGCACCTCCGTTTTGTCCAGATTCCCAGGTAGGTTGGGCCTCCAACAAATCCTGCACATTGCATATGAAGGATCACGCATTACTCACAGATGCCATAGATGGAATTTCTCATGTCAGGATGCAGCTCAACCACAAGCCTCCCCAGCCTTTGTCACGAGAAAACACCTCTGAAAGAGACGGATTCCAGACTTTTGAACGTCTCTCTCCCCTCTAAGTTTCCCCTTCTTAGGACATCCATCAAGGCTGATGTGCAGCTCTTGCACGTAATATTAAACCTTTAGCTCCAGAAATGCCAGCTGAGTCAAGGCGCCATGAACCAGACATATGCACCCTTTACAAGCCAAATGGCATACCTGGTGAGTGTTGTGGGACACTTCCCTGGATGCAGCTGCATCATCGGGGTCCCCTCTGAATACTTCCAAATCAGGAGGAGCTTCCATGTAGGCTTCAGTACCATCTGCATCCTCAGATGCCACAGCTATGCCATTTGCGTTGCCGTATCCTGTGGCTGCGTCGCCTCGACCTCTGCCGACATCGCCTGGGGATGGTGGAGAATGGACCTCTAAAGCCACGTACCTATGCAAAAGTCACATCGTCTCATCGCGTGTACCAACCTCTTAAAGAAGTGATGAACTAAACATTGCTTGAAGGCTAAATAAAGATGGCAAGATAGTCAGAAAGAAACAAGTGTAAACACATGTCCTCTTAACATTCAATTACGTATCATGAGCTAAATGTCCCACATGCTCATAAACTTGTTACCGACCCTCTCGGCTTTAGAGTAACCTATTTAGCAATCAGATACTAGAGCCCTACACAACCTGCCCGTCTCTTGCAAAAACTTACATTGTAGCGTGGCCATTCTCTTTTAAAACCTCCAAATCATTGGCTGTTACAGCAACATCGCCATTAATTTCGGTTCCCCAGAGGTCTTCCTCACTCCTTGCTTCACTCTTCCAGATTTTTTCTGTCTCCCTGCCAACTTTTTGGAGCTCCTGCAAAAAAGCGGAATGCCTCAAGTTCTGTCCTGACATTCCAGTGCCCATCATGGATGGAAAAAATGGCTTGAGAATCTTCCAGACAAACGCTTTCTGACCCATCCTTCCCCGTTTCCCCTCCAGCGTGCAAAGTGCCACGGCCACAAACAACCTACATGTCCATAACTCTACATACCAGCCCAACTCACTTCCACCATACTCACTTCTCCCCCCCCCCCCCCCCCCAACCTGATCAGTATGTCCTATCTCTACCAACCTCTGCCTCTCCACCTCGTCCACTCTTCCCCCTCTCTCGCTCCTTGCTCAATCTCCAACCCCTCTCCCTCAACGGCCCCCCTCCTTCCTCCCTGTCTTGCCACCCGGGACACGCGCTTGCGCTCTGACACGCGCGTGCGTACGCACTCATGCGCACATGCACGCACACGTGCGTACACGCACGCACGCACGCATGCACACACACACACACACACACACACACACACACACACACACACACACACCCGATGCGCTACCTAACAATTTCATGGCAGGGCCACAATCTCACAGGCACGCGCAATTACTTGCACACCCCCCTTCTCCACCTACACCTCTGCCCCCGAAGGCCCCCCCTCTCTCCCTCCCTTTCTCCCCCCCTCCCACACACACACACACACACACACACACACACACACACACACACACACACACACACACACACACACACACACACACAACACCCCCCCCCACGCTGCCTCCCTCTCCCCAATTTCATTTGCTAGAGTTGCGATGCAAAATGCACTGCTCACCGCTAAGTTGTTGACGTCCTCCCACAGGTTTCCATGCCTGTCTTTTTTGCTGCCATCTGCTGCATCTGCACGATTTTGCAGAGCATCACGTAGGCCTTCCCTGTCAAGGGCCTCGTCACAAAGGTAGTGTAACAAATTGCGGTGCGCATCATGGCCAAGAGCTCCCACACCTTCACATCCAAGCAATGCTGCAGGACCCCAATCTCATTTCAGGCCCCACCTTCGCAGAATCCTTAGCCCATGCTGTGCCCCGCTCTGAGGGAAAAGCTTTGTTTGTACTGTGCTTCCACCAAAGAACTTCTTAAAGACCTTACGCACCATACATCTCAAAACAAAATGAAACCTTTTCATTCCCAAGGACCATGGACCATGCTTTCAGTAACCAATCCATAATCATGATCATGATCGCTTTGAAAAACCCTTCAGAAGCACAAATCCAACAACAAATGAAAGGGGCAACAGGCATCTTGGCAACACCTCTGCCGTCCTGTCCCTAGTTAACTTCATGATTGGCAATGGCACAACCTCAACAGGTACATCCAACACACACGTGCGTGTACACTCACACACTCTCTCTCTCTCTCTCTCTCTCTCTCTCTCTCTCTCTCTCTCTCTCTCTCTCTCTCTCTCTCTCTCTCTCTCTCTCTCTCTCTCTCTCTCTCTCTATCTCTCTCTCTCTCTCTCTCTCTCTCTCACACACACACACACACA
This sequence comes from Botryococcus braunii, assembly GCA_002005505.1. Lineage (NCBI taxonomy): Eukaryota > Viridiplantae > Chlorophyta > Trebouxiophyceae > Botryococcus > Botryococcus braunii. Next base: position 78,599 of record KV908477.1, on the reverse strand, counting down.
CACACACACACACACACACACACACACACATGCGCGCGCATGCAGACGCACGCATGCAAGCAGGCACATGCACAGACTTGCCTTCTGCAAATACGAGCAGGAACCCTCTTCTTTCTGAACCTCTCCACCTCACTAGGAGGATACCCAGACATGCACATGTAAGTGTGTGCGCGCGCGTGTGTGTGTGTGTGTGTGTGTGTGTGTGTGTGTGTGTGTGTGTTGTGTGTGGGTGGGTGTGAGTATGTGTGTGCGTCCAGGGGGTGTGAGCGCGCATGCATCCGTGTGCGCGTGTGTGTGTTGGGGGGGGGGGTGTACGGTGTGCTCACATGTGACTGGCCGTGTCTACGCACAGGCGCCCCTCCACATACGAAGAGGATCCAGGGAAAAAGCAGCAGGAGAAATGCAAGTTCACAGTCTCTAGCAAAAGGGGGTGGCTTGATGAGACAAAGTCGCACAAGATAATTTAAAACCCCCATTGTGCACAAGAGTCCCAACGAAGGGGTGGCACCTACCAGCAGAGTGTTTTACATCAGGATCAACCAAGCCTTTGGTAGTCCGTGTCAAAACATAACGTCGCAACACCTCAGGCCAGGTGCCTCCAGCAAGTCCGGCCTGCCAGCGCTTTTCCAACCGAGCTGTTGATTTCTGCATTGTCATGCAACAGTGGGTCAGTGGCAGACAGATATTGGCATTGTCCTGTAGCCACTATGCCCTCGTTAAGGCCACTTTCAACTGTTGATCTGCATGCAAAAGTCAAGTCTCGGAGGTCTTGCTTGGATTGACAAAAAAATTATGTGAGCCTCTAATATTGGGCTGTCCAAAGAAGAGGGGTAACATGGCACGTATTCCCACAGGCATACTGCGGCGCCAACATAAAAACCGAGTGACAGTGTCACTACTGGGCAACAGGTGCTCAGATTCATGGTTGCAAAGCAACAGCGAGGCAACAAAAAAGGTGCAAAACGGAAGGAGCTATCAGTGAATGCAGCATACCCAGAAGATAAAACGGAGCAAGCCCTGATAAAGTCCAAAAAGAGATGCCTTGTGCCTCAAAGCAGCATCGGATTGCTCTGGAATCGCCAGCATGCCCTGCTTGCAAGCAAAGTTTTGATTGTGGGACCTGCTGATATACTACGCCTTGACTTCAAATTATGCAAATAACACCCATAATCGGGAAAGCAGATGAACGGCGAGTGGCTTGTGGCCAAAATGCGTAACCTCTGTGCGGGCCTCCCAGCACCAAAATTGTCTCACAAAACAGTAGAAGGCAGGAATTAGATGCATGAGAATGAACAACCTAGGCAGCCCCTCCTTTCACCCCTACATGGAGTCACAAAGCAGCCAGCCCATGTCAAGCAATCGTTAACATGGAGTTTTGTTCTATAGCCCTTCTGCAATCCTGATTCAATGGACACAAAACCAAGGAGGTGATAAACACAAGATCAAGACAAAATGCAGAGTGCAAGACAGCAACACCTTAAACCAGAAGGCCCAAACAACACACGTCAAGCAGAGCTTTTTGCTGGAGGGATTAACACACCTCAAGCGCTTTGTAGGACAGAGGCGGCATGCCAAGAGTTTTAGAAAACTGAGTGATGAAGTCGGCAATGTACAAGGACACAAACAGCTTGCATCCCTCAGAAGAATCCAAGGGTTCTAGCTCAGGAACATCCATCAGTGGTGGCTCCGTCCCTGAATTCCCAACCGGTCTGCCATTTAACCTCTCTGTGATAACTACAAGCTGATCTTCTCCACACTTGCTGGGGGTGCTGGATCCTGGTTAAGGAATATCATGTCAACACCATCTTTCATGTGAATGGACACATCCACCAGCATCATCTTTGGAAATCCCTCTCCACATTGCAGCACTTGCCACTGAAATGGGGGCAACCTATGTCACAAAAATGAGCTTTTCCAGACCCAGAACCTTGCTTCCATTTCCAAGAAATTACTCAATTGGTCACTAATCCTCCTGGAATCCAAGTGGAGCACATGCAAAAATAGATATGCCGGTCCCGTAACCCATCAGAAGCCTAATAAACACGACAGAATATGCTCAATAGTTGCGCTGCATATGACAACAAGGTTCAGATCAAGACCTTCTTGCTCTGCTTTTGCAAGCTTTTCTTCAAGCAGCTCCAAGTCCTCGATTGGGTAGCGCCTGATGGATGCCTCCTCAGCCCTTCTTCGTTCTCTGTCTTCCCGATGTGCCATCCTAGCTGCTTCTTTATCTTCCCTCTCCCTTGCCCTCCTTGCAGCTGCCCCCTTCTTGCCACACTCCCTGTAATGTGCAGGACAAGAATTTCATGAGAACTTCCACGAAACAGAAATGGAATTGAGACACAACCAAGCAATTAGTGTTGATCTAGAAACGATTCTTCACCACCCCGTTTTCCAAGTTCCCTAAAGCAAAAAAATCACGTTACAATCCGGATGTCCACAAACGGCCATGAATAATATGCTCATCACACTTGGCCAGTGGTTGGGAAAAGCAGTGTAACCTGGATCCCACAAAAGAGCATTCACATGTTATGAACATCATGAAACATTCGCAAAGATGAAGTCTCCCCTTATCAAAAACTACTGCACAAACTCCCACCTTACATTGTAGGACCTGAAAGACCCCAGTGCCCTCCCTCCTGAGGCTTTGGCCCCATGCAAAACTTTCTTTCTCCAGCAGAAGAGACATGAAACCCACATGCCCAATCCAAACTCCTGTTTGCGACACAGTTAATGCCTGGGATGAAGCAAACTCCTGATCCTGCACGCCTAGCCGATTCCCATAATTTGGCAAAAGCAATTTGCCACAGCCCTTTACCTCGCCTTTCCAGTTACTACATCTGTCACAAGTGGAAATACAGATACCAAAATATATTAAAGTCAAACCCAAGATTGATCGATATTACTTCGAGAGATTCTTCTCCGCAAGCGCAAGAGCCTGTTGAGCGGCCCCAACCAGGCGAGTGGCAAGGTCATATGCTTTCTCTGCTTCCTTGAGTTGCTTGCGCAATCCAGCCCCTCCCTTGTTGATATTGCTCTGTGCCTTTTTTCTTGCAGCCCTTTGTTCTTCAATCCATTCACGCTTCTCCCTTTCCACCTTTTGTGTTAAAGCCTGCACATTTCGTGGAAGGAGCTATACCATGTCAGATACTACAATAATGCAAATTCGGCATGAGTTATATAATGAACCATCTTAGGCACCTCAGGAAGAGCATGCGCTTGATGCTCCTGATTATGTGCAAGTACAACAACGATGCAGTGTTCTGAAAAGCATGGCTGCAAAAGCGACCTCATTCCATGGCGTGCACAATGGCACATTTGAGGGGCTGACCGAAGATCATTACTGAAAGGTGCCACTTCAATGATCATCATTGACATGGAGCTATATATGAAGGGTGGATCGTATCCTCATTCAGCTGGTCTGCTGCCACACCCAAACTCTCAAACTGCCAAACGCACCCGGCTAACACAGATACACCAACCCCAACGAAGCCCCTCCCCCACAAGTCGGACACCCCCATAACCGTGTTGCGTGTGAGTGTGTGAGGGCGGGGACGGTGGATATGTGTGCAGGGGGGGGGGGGGGAGAGGGGGGTGGGGACGTGCGGGCGCACGCGCGCGCGCGCGCGTGTGTGTGTGTGTGTGTGTGTGTGTGTGTGTGTGTGTGTGTGTGTGTGTGTGTGTGTGTGTGTGTGTGTGTGTGTGCGTGTGTGCGTGTGTGTGTGTGTGTGTGTGGTGTGTGTGTGTGTGTGTGTGTGTGTGTGTGGGGGTGGAGCGCGCTTGTAAAATAAAGAAGGGGAGGGAGAGGTTGATTGGAAGAGGAGAGGAGGGCAGGCGGCCGAAGGGGGGGGGGACACACACCCCAAACAAACACACACACACACACACACACACACACACACACACACAGAGAGAGAGAGAGAGAGAGAGAGAGAGAGAGAGAGAGAGAGAGAGAACAGAGAGAGAGAGAGAGAGAGAGAGACAGACACACACAACACACACACACACACAACACACACACAAGAGAGAGAGAGAGAGAGAGAGAGAGAGAGAGAGAGAGGAGCGAGAGAGAGAGAGGGGGCGGAGAGGGAGAGAGAGAGAGAGAGGGAGAGAGAGGAGAGAGAGAGAGAGAGAGAGAGAGAGAGGAGAGAGAGAGAGAGAGAGAGAGAGCGAGAGCGAGAGGAGAGGGAGAGCAAGAGGGGGGCAGAGAGAGAGAGGGGGGGGGGCATGCACTCTAGATAGGTGCTTACCTGAAGTTGCTTGCGATGGGCCCTCAAGGCTTTGCTGTCGTCAGGGTCACCACTGTACTCTCGCAAATGTAGAGGCACCTCAAACTTGGGCATGTCTGGAAACTCCTCGTCTTTTTTACGGGGAGGCGGAGCCCGATTTTGCATGTCCCAAGCTTTGACCTGGGCCTTATAATCCTGCACCTTTCGTGCAGCCAAGTCCTGACGGAGGAGATGAGTGCTCAACTCCTCTTTGATCCTCTCCACAGCCTCATCCGCCTAGTGCAAGTTCACACAATCTGCCACATCAGAAGGCTCCTGGCATACAAGAAAAGACACACATGCCTGTCGAAGGTGGCACAGCAACCGATGTAGAGTTTTGCATGGCAGATAGACCCTTGATAGTTCAACAGCTTTACATAAAATGTGTGTCTCATCTGCAGGGGCATGGTTGCACGGTTGGGACCGCCCTCATGATCTACCAAGCAGATTAGTTGCATACCTGGAAGCCATTTAGTAAACAGCCATTTCCTGCATTCCCGCCTTCGTCATGCATGTAGTCCCGCACAATAAGACTGTTGCCATACTCATTGTCATTGGCCAAGCCCAGCCAGAAATCCAACCATTCAAGGTCATTCCGGTAAACAGGCTCAAACCCAGCATCCTTTTCCCTCCTTGGACCCCTCTGGCCCTTGTTGGGCACTGACTTCCGCGTTGGAACTGCATACTTGCCATCAGGGGAAGCCAGGGCGCTCAGGGTGTACACACCCTTGTTGACTCGCGTGAATGCTTGGTCGTTAGCAAGAGCCTGTCAACCCCAGTAAGTCCTTAGTGGCCATCATAAATTTGGAATCACGACTGTCGCAAACAAAGAAACTGGGGCAAATAAGACAATGCCACCTATTTGAGTCTTCCAGACATCCCAAATGGCAATTCCAACAGGAAAAAAAGAGGCACATCGAAGATGAGCACTTGCAGTACGCAAAGGTCATTCATGGGACTTGATGTGTTGAACACATCCAGTCCTGTCCAGTTCAGTGGAAAACGCCACCAACATCTAGGAAACCCCCCTCCCATCCCCCCCAACCCCCCCCCGGGGGGGGGGGGGGAAAAGGAGGCATTAAAGAAAAGAACTACATTACATGCATAAAACCACGGCGCCCACAGAAGTGAGTATGCGGTCCCATGGAGTCATGACGAGGTGACCTAGACGGTGAGGCAAATCCCCACAACACACTTCACGCCAAACACCATCGCGTCAAAGGTCCGTACAAATTGCAAAACGCGGCGAGAGTTGTCAGTATCACTCCAATCTCCTGCGGCTTCTGCTTGACGAGCGGCCTCAAGCAGCTGCGTGAGGCTGAGCCCGTCAGAGCCAGCCTCCTTAAGCAACTGGAAGCAAATGTACTTCTTCGTTCCTGGGCGAAACTTCGCCTCATCATCCTGTGCCAATACCCCACCAATATCCATTAGACAGGCACTCAGGTTGCCCACCAGCCATGGGGGCTTCTGCTCAGACGGTTGAGTGGAGCCTGAAAACCTAATGGAGATGATAATGATCCCCTACCGCCAAAGACCTGAAGGAGATAGGACCCTGATCCTCCTCGTTGTCCTCTCCTGCAGCTACGCTTCTGCATCTTTTCCGGTCTGCAGCTCCGTTTGATGGATGACTTGCCACTCCAGTGACATTGAATTCCACAAATCCCTCATCCAAGTCCCTTTTAGGCTTCTTGACAACGCGCTTTGATGCACTCCCTGTGGACATACACGTCTCCAGTAAGATTCCAACATTGTTCTTAAGCCACGTGGACTGGGTCCACTAATTTCTGTGTTACAATGATGGAAATATTGACAATTACAACCGTAAAAAAAACTGCTCAACCATGAAAGTTTGCACAGCAGGACGATGACCAGGAGGACAAACCACAACCCACATTTCAGCAACTCCAAACTGTACCACTCTGAATTCCTTGTTTGCCCCGTCGACAGATACGTAGGGCCTGCGTACCCGTCCGGCGTCCTGCCGCCAGGCTAGTGTTGTCGTCTTCTGCCCCGATTGGCTCAGCACTGGGGGGCGTCTGATGCATCATTGCATCATCCATACTGTCATCGGTTTGGTTCCACATCTGTGTGGCCTGCTAGCTACTTTTGACCGCAGTACCTGCCCACTTTCACCCCAACGGTCCTAAGACAGACGCAGATAAATCTGTACAGCAAGACCAGAACTTGTTGAAGTAATTTTGCCTGCACTTACATGCTGTTAAACCACTATTTCTCATCTGTGGAGACCAAAACTATCCCAACAGATCGCAAAATTTAGTGCTCATAAGCAGGCGCGACATCTCTCCGCCTTGTGAGCAATGCCTCTAATGCCTTTTAAGACACAAAGCCTAAACTATACCCCATACAGGCCATCCGGTTGAGTCTCGACCCAAAAGGGTCAAGGACGACCAGGGAGGTCTGACCGCGGGAAAAATGCTGGTGGGCTCTGAAGCGACAGCCAGCAAGCCCTCCCAACACGAAATAGTCGACAAGAAACACTCTACTATCTGCTCGCAACAGATCCAATGAGTCTATCCAGTAATGTACCTGTTGCTTGTCAAAAGTCACTGTCGCAGAGGAGGCCGTCCTGCGCACAAGCTAGAGGCCCTAAACACATTGTCTAAGCTGACCCATACTACCGGTAAATGACGGGCGAGGCGACGGTTTTCGATCCCTTTCCACTTTCAGAGGTTTTGATAGTATGCGAAACGCTCTGCAATCCAGCACTAGAGCACATACTATAACAGTATGTGCCTCTTCCACGCTCCCGTGCTCTTGTAGCTAACAAGCCAAATAGTTTAAAGATCCATTTTAATATCAAAGGCCCGCCGTCAATTGTTCCAAACGATGTGTATCAACTGCAAACCCCCTCGGGTAGATGCCGGTGGTCCGCCATAGAACCGTGTCCATAACCGTGTTGCTTCCCTTCGGAGACTCGGAGATTTCTCGCGCAGCTGGCTCTGCGGGAGAGCCTCTGGCAGAGGCCCTCTGCCGCTCTCGCGCAAGCGTAGGCGAGCTGATCAGTGTCTCCTAGAATGCTAGTAGTAGGCGACTGTCTCGATGTCTTCATTATTACGGGCTTGCGGTTATGAAACGGTGACTCCTCAAAGCAATGTCCTTACTGGCAAAGTATAGTATGGTGGATGGAAAAGTTACTTTGACCGTCCTTCTTAGATAATTCTCTGCACACTTTGTGAGGTTGGTGCGCGATGAGTTTCAGTTCTCTAAACAAGTCTGGATTGGTACTTGCTCAAAGCTGGTCACATGCGAGGTATTCATCGTTTTTGACTTCTGATTATTTCATGCAATCTGTGAAGCTTGCACTGCCATCGGTCAGACGGGGCGAAATAAACCAGAACTGTCCCGCTAGTTTTTATTCGGAATTAATGAAACTGTTACTTCTGATATGGATGACTGTTGGAGAGTGGGTAAATTGTTAGGGTTAAAAGGCCTTCTGTTCGTCCATACCCTGACAAATCTGGGGTTGGTGTGGTAGGCCGCCACAGAAGCATGAGTTAGAGTTGAGGAGTAGGAGGGCTGTAGTTCGCCTTCCATCTTTGCGCAAAGGAATGTTTCCAGTAGGTGGAGACCCCTGCAACGGTAGTGTGATCGTTAGGTTGTGTGGACATTGTTGCCTCGGGAAGCCACATGAGAACGGGCCTGCAACCCATGGCGAAATAAGAACTGAAGCAAAGACCGCTCAAGAGGAGAGAAGTGCTGCCTTTGACGATGGAACCCAACAGCTCAGAACTCCTGGAGTAACGGTGGCCCTTGCTGCTTTGGCGTGGTATCAGAATTTTGTATCACCCCTCATGCCAAATACTTGCCGATTTTTACCTAGCTGTTCGCAGTACAGTATACAAGCTTATAAGCAGTATGGTGTTCTGAAGGGAAGTATACTGACAGCCTGGCGATTGGCAAGGTGCTCTCCTTTGAACCTAAAGCTGAAATATCAGGGAAAGTATGATCCACCTCAGTGGCCACCTGTTGGGCTTGAGCAGGTATTCCATTAATATTACCGCTGCACTCTCAGCAACCTCCAGTTACTGCACACCACATACAGTGCCAAATAGGTTTCGTGTGAAGAGAAGGGGATGCCAGATGTAGGGCCTGGCCATGCTCTGCCATTGATGACAAATGCGCAGAGCCCAACTTGATTGGTTTCTTATGTTATTTCAGTGGGAATTACTCTCAGGTTTTGTGTCTTTTTATTGTGAATGTGACTAGGTGTCCTGACATGCAGCGGATTGCAACGTTGGGCATCAGAAAGGCCAAGCCTTTTGGGAATTTATAAGACAGACATTAAGCATGCAATTTGCAAAGGATGCTAAAGTCGTGGAATTTGGCCTCAGCAAAATCTGGCCTTTTTTACTGAGGCCGTGGCATTGAGGTCTATATACAATTTGAAAAATTTGGTATAAGCACTTCGGTGGCCACTCCCCATATGGACGGACTTTCACATGTCCTGTTCGTAACCTGCTGTAGAGGTGGGTGGACCTCCTGTAGAGACAGGTAAAACAAAAGCAAATTGCAAGAAATTGTTGCCCCAGTCAGACTGCGCGATTGGGGTTTTCACCTGACAGGTTGGAATGTTGACTTTGTTCCACTGGTCCACGTCAACTACTGCCCTCTGAACCAACACTCTGGGTTGAAGTGTCAAGATAAGGCTTTTAGCTATCAGACCACATCTTGTCAGGTGACATACAATTTTGCCGGGTTGTTGTTTGCTCAGCAATTCAGGATGTTAAGTATATTGTCATCATCAGCGTTCATGGGGGACCATCTGTCGTCAGCATGCGTTGTGCATTTAGTATTAAGAGTGAAGTTTATCCTAACCGCACACCAAATGCGTTGTGCATTTGTCTGGGCACTGGTTGGCTCAAACCATTTACGACTGCCCAATTCTTATCCCACCTGCCGCCTTTCTCCCAGCCCACGACTGCAGGCACGAGGGTGAGAGACATAAAAGGGGAGGCAGATGGAGGGGGCAAGGAGGAGGCCACTGGAGGGTTTTGTTTTGGAACTGTTGCTCCAGATACGGGCTGCCCAGAATTGTAGGGAAGCCCCCATCTCCCCTACCCCTTCCACCACCCTACCAATGGGCGACGGGCGCGGGCGGGCACACACACACACACACACACACACACACACACACACAAACACACACACAAACACACACACACACACACACACACACACACACACAGAGAGAGAGAGAGAGAGAGAGAGAGAGAGAGAGAGAGAGAGAGAGAGAGAGAGAGAGAGAGAGAGAGAGAGAGAGAGAGAGAGAGAGGGGGGGGGGGTGAGGGGGTGCATGGAACACTGATATCAACCATGCACAACTTAACTTAGTGGGCATGCTCAAAACTGTGTCCATTGCCTAAAATAAGTGCTCCTGCACTAGTTAATTGGTAGCTAATTAAAATATATGGAGGTGTCATCACCCGATTAGAATGTATGGCAGAAAGAAACAGAAGCTCGCTACATTTGCACCGAGACGCATACAATCGCTCTTAAGAAAGTTCTTAGATTGCTATGACTGCTAGTATGCGGCATAGTCCCCCTTGCGGGCAAGAGCAAGTCCCACTCTGCAATACTTCTACCAGGATCCATTAAAGGGGGCTCCATTGAAGTTTGGCAACCCCTTAATACCCAAAAAATATGTTCATGATACTTCTTAATCTTAGATGTCCCTCACCACCCAGCCCAACCTCCTCGACGTCCGGGCACGGTCTCTCACAAAGAAACAGTCAAAATTACAAATCAAGCACGATCTTCACGGGACCCTTGATCTTCTGTATAGGTACTTTCACCTTCGACATAGGTAAGTCGACAGAATCATGAAGCCAATAGCAAATATTCCCCACAGCACATGCAGACCCCCGCAGCAAAGGGACTTATGACCAAGGTAGACCAAGAACAACGCCGACCAATGTGATCACGCATTGTTACATCTAAACCCATGACTGGAGGCTATGTATCTGAATAGCCCCAGCACAGGCAGTCCTCAAAACCAGCAAAAAACAAAAAATCTTGGTAGTCACCAAGGTCGAAACTGTAGGACAGCAGCTGCCAGCATCTCCTGGTCAGCTTATACCTTCACCCGGAAGTCGTGCCGTACAATTGTCAGGTTCTGCAGCACAAACAACCCCTTGTCAGTCTCGTCTAGCCCCACTTCCATACGACCCCCAGGAACAAACTTCACTCTTTATACTAAACTTAATCAAAAGCCTTGCGGGAAGACATGTCCTAACCATAGCTTGCAGTGTCATTAAATGAGGCCATAATTCTACAACAGCATGTGTCTTTCGAAAAACACTATATCAAACCCCAAGCCGAAGCCAAAGCCATAGTTCTTGGCTTAACACTTGTGCCTGCCAACAAGGTTGAAACCACTTCAAAGGATACCCTTCCCCAGCAATGGCCCCAATTAAATCCCCTAGAGTACGCCCCAAAAAGCATGGTGCATGCTCCCCCCCCCCCCCCCCCCCGGCCCGGCCCCTTTCCCCTGGGGTAAGTGCGGGCGCATAAGGACGAAGGCTGAAGCACTAGCCTTTGTCACCTTGTTCACCTTCTTCTAAACCCGTCCTTGTCAACATAGCATCCATCTTGTCTTGCGGTCGCCTAAGCATTTTTATAAACAAGTAAGTCGACTTCCCTACACAGCAGCCAAGGCCAAAATGGTGACTGTACCTGAGTAAACTTGTCGCGATTCTTGGGTTCTAGGTTGCGCTCAATGTCAGCCATCAACTTGTCTAAACATTGAGACAGATGAGCTTGACGATCAGCAGGCTGTCCACGGATGATCTGGTTCCGAAGCTCGTTGTAAATCTGCAGCAGATTTTGCATCTTTAAACAAATCATCACCACAATTGGGACAATGCCATCCCTATTAGAACCTATCTGCTTCAGCAACAAGGTTTCAGCCAAAGGTAGCATATTCCAGATTATTGGTGTCTCGTTCATCAACTGCAAACTTCATCTCCAAGAACTACCAAGGCGCATGGCTTGCTGACAAGAGTATATTGTGTCATATAAATCTCATTTTGCTGACCAAGCTGTCCAAACCCATATCGGAGACACAAGCATGACCATATGCACGTCTCCTATCTTCTTGATGAAAGTGGCATGCAGGTGCAACATGCTACAATTATCCATTTAGAAACATGTAAACACTCCCACTCTCAGCCGCAATCAACCTTTGCCTCTGAAGGTCAACACGCAGAACCAAATGTCCTAGAAAAGTGCACACACACACACACACACACACACACACACACACACACACACACACACACACACGCACGCACGCACGCATGCACGCACGCCCGCCCGCCCGCCCGCCCGCCCGCCCGCACTCTCTCTCTCTCTCTCTCTCTCTCTCCTCTCTCTCTCTCTCTCTCTCTCTCTCTCTCTCTCTCTCTCTCTCTCTCTCTCTCTCTCTCTCCCGAGGGGGGGAGAGGGGGAGGGGGAGGGAGGGAGGGGGGGACGCGAGAGAGAGAGAGAGAGAGAGAGAGAGAGAGAGAGAGAGAGGAGAGAGAGAGAGAGAGAGAGAGAGAGAGAGAGAGAGAGAGAGAGAGAGAGAGAGAGAGAGGAGAGAGAGAGAGAGCGTGCACGCGCGGGTGGGAGAGGGAGGGAGGGAGAGGGAGAGGGAGAGAGCGGGAGAGGGAGGGAGGGGGGGGAGATGGAGAGAGAGAGAGAGAGAGAGAGAGAGAGAGAGAGAGAGAGAGAGAGAGAGAGAGAGAGAGAGAGAGAGAGAGAGAGAGAGAGAGAGAGAGAGAGAGAGAGAGAGAGAGGGGGGGGGGGGGGAGAAGAGAGCCACCTGCTCGTTGACCAGGATCAGACTCAACATTGGTCTACTCAAACTCCACTGGTTTGAGCACTCCTCAAAAAGCACAATCTCGAACAAACTTGTTAGCAAAGTTGGGAAAGCCTTTGGAAGTTTATGTAAATGCTCCGACATTGCCTGGACCCCGCACAAAAAGGACTTTTAGAAATGACTTCCATAGCATCTTGCTGAGGCCAACAAGCAAGTGCCCCTGCAAAAAATACACACTAAAGTTCCAGACCTGAGCGGCTGCAGATGGTGGTTCCCCAGTATTAAGGGCTTTAAAGTAAAACCCCACAAGGTTGTCAATGGCAGCTGCGGATTGGCTGCTTATAGAGACATCCAAACACTTGAGACCAGCATCCAACGAGCTGACAATAAAAGAAAAAGTTCCTGTATCGCAGCCAGCAATAAATGATGTGTGATTGTGGCAAAGGACATCCAGCAGTCCAAAATATGCTTTGGCAACTTTCCGATAAGCCAAAATCTCTGTCAATGGGATGCTGAGGGCCATCTTCAAGGCGATGTCTAGGGCATCCTGCAGTGGGGCACCAGTAAAACCACAAATCAGAATGTGAACTACTGCCAGGGCTCATAGTCTTTTTGACGGAAACCACAACTTACCAACATCGAGGTCTCATATGCACCGTGAGTGCACCTACAAACGCATTATAGGGCGCTTCCATCTGGGCATAATTGACATGCACTTATGCATTGCAGCACTACGGAGCTACAAAATGTAGAGCTTTAACCACTCTTATATGCATAGACGGCAAGAACGACATTGTACAATTAACACAATTCATACAAAGGCATTACTGCTTTTTGGCATTTCCAGTCATGAATGGGACCAAACCTTTAAAGCTGGATCGCCATATAGGTCAAACACACCAAAATTAACATAATTCCCAGCCAGAGCATGCTTTAGTATGTTGAGCGAAATCCAAATTCCCTTGTACTTCTGACCATATGGATCATTGCCAGTTGGGAATGTTAGAACCTGCGATCCATAGGTTACCAGTACCTGCAAAATGCCTTCTCTGTAAGCCGCACAATGGGACTCGCCCAGATACCCACCGATGTCCCATCAATCACAGAATGTCTCGTTTGAAAGCACACCTTTGACACCTCTCTGAAGAGCAGGATGCCATTGGGCGATGATGAATCAAATGTCAGGCGCTGAGTCTTGTTCAAAACAAATTCTGACATGAATTTCAGCATTGCAGTTGTAACATCTGGGGTATCTGCCCATGCTTCAAGGCAACACCGCAACGTGGGGAAGTGCAAAGGGTACAGCCAATCAAATAGAAGCCCTGCAAGTTCAAAACCCCTTGTCAGATTCTAAGGCGTGAACAACCAAGAGCATTCAATAGGATCCCTGTACACAGACACAACCTTACTACCATCTAAGGCAGCTTACCATAGGTTTTCCTGCTGTTGGTAGCCACAGTGATTCCCCGTAGATCTCTTAGCAGACCAACGACCACTTTCAATTGAACCGTCGATCGCAAAGCCCCTGGATTAGTGGCGTTTCCACTTGCGGATGCCAAACCCAACAAAACCTGCATGGTTATTGACGCCAGAAGACCATTGAGATCGACCCCTTGCAAATAGCCACATTTTCAAGATACTATACAACCCTGAAAGACTACCTGATGCAACGGAGCTACAAAAGATTTGAATCTGGTAGGAGAGTCTTCCATAAAAAGAAGACGGGCCAGCGTATGATAAAAAGCAGTCCGAGCTCTTGCATTTGCAGGATTCTCCAAGAAGGTAAAGTACTCGGCTGTGTGATGAGTCAGAATAAGGGAGATGGCATCCAATTTCAGCATGAGCTTCCCACTCATATAGCCAGCTGCAAGATCCTGGAAAGCATATGATTAAATTAGAGACTTCTTCAAACTTTCAGAACTTCTTCAAATAGAATCCACACCCACAAGAATTGGTATTGGACCCCTCGTGAAAAAGTTTCTTTAAAACCAAGGGGGCTGCTTACCTGAAACAATGTCAGAGTGCTCTCAATGACATCATCACAAGATCCATAAACTTTTAAATTCGTGGCAATCTTGCCGAGCATCACATTTAGGACGGTCAGATGGTCAGAAAGGCCCAACTTTTCTGCTAGCTTGCCATACACCTGCAACAAGAACCAATTTCAAGCATTCACTGTAGAAAATTCCACAATTATCTAAGATGGCACACACCTGGCATGCATACAAATGTCATGAAACATACCTTTGAAGCATGCATGACAGTCTCACCAACATACACCTTCCGGAAATTTTGGAAAAATGTAAGTAGGGCGATGTCTAATCGTTGCCGAGACTTCTCCCCATATCTTTGCTGGTGGTAACCGCTGTCAACGACTTGCAACAAACTGAAGACCCGTGCAGCAAGCTCCCCATCAGATGCATCCTGACCATCCAACCGAATGTTAAAATTTTCAACCACCAGGGTAGAGGGGGATCACTCGTTATAAGCCCACCCTTATGTATGTCATGAAGCATATGGCATACCGGAAGTCTGAGACATTAATATAGGCACCCTGAACGAGCCTCAAAAGCATATGGAAAGAAGCAACTGATGTCCTTGATATAGATATACGACACCCAAAGCTGGCTCTAAAATTACATGGCCATGTCAAATCCAAGGGCGTTCACTTTACAAAGGGTCACTTCAATCTACAATGTCTGGTTGTGTTTAGTGCCCCAACTTCTGACATTATCGATTATTTGACTTCCTGCCGTTGTCGTGTGGCTGGACTGTTGGCACAAGTAAGATACGAATCTATTTCTGATATTCGTTGAATTATCCAGCCGCATGGCAGGAATGTAATAATTTAAGCAGGTTCACACATAAACTTTGGTAGGCAAGGTCAGCGCCAAGAGTTTGAGTCACACACACACACACACACACACACACACACACACACACACACACACACACACACACACACACACACACAGAGAGAGAGAGAGAGAGAGGGGGGGGAGGGAGAGCGCGAGGGGAGAGGGAGGGGGAGAGGGGGAGGGAGGGAGGGAGGGAGGGAGGGAGGGAGAGAGAGAGAGAGAGAGAGAGAGAGAGAGAGAGAGAGAGAGAGAGAAGAGAGAGAGAGAGAGAGAGAGAGAGAGAGAGAGAGAGAGAGAGAGGGGGGGGGGGGGGAGCGCGTATTCCCAGAGAACAAACGATAGTCCCAGCAAATCTTCCATCACTCAGGAGATTTATCACACATTAAAAATGTTACCTGGCATTCAGCAGTGCTTGAAGCAACTCGTCCCTTCATTATGGCACTAATGATATGGACAAGCCATGTCAATTGCCCCTCCAGTACCACAATTTCGGTAGAGTCATGGTTAGGACCTGCGAAATGTACACAAAGCCCCTGCCGGTCAATGGTCAGAAAGGAGGCCAAACCACATGGAATGCTATTGCAAGTTGCAATTCCTCCTGTCATAAAGATCAAAAATCCCATTTCAAACACGAAGGTAAATTCAATTGCCTTGAAGCAGATAACCAAGTCCCATGAAACCCCTGACACATATGATGCCCTTGCATGCCTTAAGGAAGATCATCGTTGCCTTATCCCGTCAGACATTTCTAAAATTAAATCAGGTAAATTTCCCAAAGGGAAGGGGGGGGGGAGCCCAACGAGTTTCTATGATTGGAGCATGAATTCCCTCACCGACAGCGATAGCCAGGGTCCACTACCACCAGCCATGGACTCAAAACAAAAAGAAGGATCTTGTCAATGCCACTTATACAGAAGACACACGATCAGCAAAGAAGTTGCATAGTTCACGGGCTCGCCATTGCAGAACACCGTTTTTTGCAAAGCCACACTGCCATTGTGAAGCAGTGTTAAAGCAGAACTAATACACTGAGGGCTATTTGGAAAAAAGGGACTTCACGGTGTTGACCCACTCCCATGACCAAGATCTAGCAACTCCCCAGTCTGGAAAAGGAACTTCCAGTTGCCACTAGAATTTCATCAAGGTCCCTTCACCTGAGAGGCCCCATGCAGTATATGCACTGATCAATGGATCTACGATAGAGCACATGTACTCGCAAGTAGCGTCATAAAGAAACCGGCACATCGCTGGTAAGCTCTCCATCTGGTCTTGAAGTTGCTCCTCATTGTCCAAAGGATCATCCATGTTGCTGGCAGCAAGCACTGCACGGACAGACTCCAACCTGCATGGAAAACAATTTATGTCCTGTGATTGGGCAGATAGCACTAAAATACCTGCCCCATGCGTGAAGTAGTACCAGCAGCGACTGCAAGGAGCACTTTATAAATCCCATGGAGGTCCAACACAGCTGTCCTGGTGATCACGATGCAGTATTCCCTTGATTTCAAGCAAGATCACAACTGTCCAACAACAGGCTATATGCAGGGGCAGAGCGTAAACGGAGGAACACACTCTTGTTTCACTCTGCCCTTCGCTTTTCTCCTAACTTTCATGCTCCTTCCTTAGGTATCGTCCTGTTATCTTTGACCTAACGACCTGTTATCTTTGCTTAACGCCACTCGTTTACCCGTATTGGACCCCTGTGCCACCTATCTGAGAAGTTGCGTCGGCCAGCGGGTTAGAATTATCCTACCTTCTCAAGATGTCCCCCCCCCCCCTTCCGACAGTAAGCAATCAGGAATGTTGGACTATCTTGCCATGACACCCCTTGCAGTTACACTTACCATCTCAAATGTGCCCACACAAGGCGGCCAAAGCCTGTTGAGTCTAGCTGGCCCCCTCACTTACTCCCAAGTCTCCACTCTCCCTCCCCCTCTGTCTGCCACTCGTCCTCTTCTGCATCCTCCTAAACTCTTCTCCAATTGCCCTTCCCTCTTCCCTTTTCCCTTTCTCTCCCCCCCCCCTCTGTGTGTGGTGCGTATGCGTGTGTGTGTGTGTGTGTGTGTGTGTGTGTGTGTGTGTGTGTGTGTGTGTGCGCGCGCGCGCGCGAGCGAGCACGGGCATGTGCGTGCGTGTGTGTGTGTGTGTGTGTGCGTGTGTGTGTGTGTGTGTGTGTGTGTGTGTGTGTGTGTGTGTGTGTGTGTGTGTGTGTGTGTGTGTGTGTGTCCCCTTCCCTCTGTTTCCCACCCTACTTCCGGTCTATCCTAAACCCCAATATCTTTTGTCGGCCACCGGTGAGAGGAACTCGCAATTGACACACGCCCCCAGGATCACCCCAATTGAATGCCAAAGATACACTTTGCTGTGTGGCATATGGCACTAACAATGAAGGCAGGCAATCTTCTTGGCAATAAAACATAGGTTGTAAAGAGAAAGGGACAACGCCCTACTTTTAGCGTGAAACGTAGTCTGTAAAGAAAAAGGGACTTAGCCCTCGGTTCACCTCCGGGGTATTTCATACCTGGAAGTAATGTACGCCTTCGTAATTTTAGGTACATACGTGTCCAGAAGTGAAGGCGCATCCCCCTTTAAATAGGGCATGGATGAAACTAATCGGGACCAGAGCCCTAACAAGTAGAACACACTCCCTGATGCCCACTGCCAAGAGGTCAACGACTTGGCGGTAAACTCAGCCACAAGCTGTATCCACTCATGGTAATTATCCACATTCACCTGCAATACAAGCCAGTGTCCACGTCATATACAATGATGGAAGGAGCACCCCAATATAACAATAAACAGTCGGCCTCTGTATGTACTACAGAAGCTTGAGCCTGATCGCAAGTTGCACAGGCAGCAGTACTGAAGGCATCAACGTGACCAAAACTCCAAGTCTGTAAGATGAACTCTGACAGAGTTCTGAGCTTTAAAATTTGGTAATGAGTGCAACAAGGACACACTGTAGTCCCTTACACTGGAGCTCCCTTCACAACGAAAAGCTGCAGACTGCCCAATTGTAAAACCTTTCTATTAATCGAAGTTCAGCAACCACCTCTACATTAGCTAACTTCAGTAAAGACTCACCAGCTCGGACAATTGGTAATTGGTTTTCAGACGGCCCAGGAGGCGGCAAAACTCATGATAGTTTGCGTGCTGATCTAGTCCTATCTGAGTTCTCAATATATCACGAGTCCCCGTCACAAGATGATTCAAAAATTTAGACCTCTCAGACTCACTGCAAAACAGAGATCTCCGCACAGATGCTAGTCGCACCTGCACAGACAGTTGTCCTCAGCTGTGAAACAGCACTGCCCTTTTGACATACAAGAGTGCTGCCAGAAAGTGCAGTTGTCATCAGCATTGAACAGCACTAACTTTTGACATTTAAAAGTCTTGCCAGAAAGTGCAATTTGACCAGGGTCAAAATATGTTTCAGAACACTCAATCCCAGAATGCAGGAGGAAGTACCAAGCATTCAAGGGCTGTATTTGACAAGGTCGGCTTTGTGCTTCCATAGTAGTCCAAAAATAGTTGCAAGGTCTTGGGATCTTCAATTAATGGACGCCATGTTGAGGGCACCTGCACAGATGCAGTAGGAGTAAGTGGCTGTTCCAGCAGGAGCCGCGACTCAAAAGCGATTAGAAGCCCATCATTACCTGGATTGTCCCCAAATCCTCAGCAGACTCATCTAAGCACGTTCCCACAAAATCAAAAGACAAATTTTGCAAGGCCAGACTCAGTCCCTGCAAAACAAACCCTTTTAGCATCATAGAAACAATATTCAGATGCTAGCAACAGCCATTTGCAGGCCATCCACACCTGCTCCTTCAGTTTCTCTTCAGCCATTGGGTTGGTCTGGAGGTGCTGTAAGGCAACTAAAGAAAGCTGGAACACTTTTAATAAAGCGTTGTCTCTGAAAGCCACAGAAAGCTTCCTGTGCTGAGTCAGCGTCTTTCCGGGGGTGGGCTGATTAAATTCAGCTACTAACATATTCAAAATCTTCAAGCCAAGAAAATAATGTGCTTGAGATCCCCCGGTGCTTCCCTGCTCCAGAAAAGACTTCGCATCCTCCACGATGTTCTTGAACACGTCGTCATCAAACCAGCACAGCTTCGTCGTGCGGCAGAGAAGCTGTACCAATGCTGTTACAACAAAGGGTTGCAGTGTAGCACCGCGGCTGCAACAATGCGAAGAGCCTCAGGCCTGAACATAGGAGTTGAATGTAGTTCCATAAATAACTAGAAAAGCGTACCTTTGCAAGTACGTAAGGAAGTAGCTTCGCATCTCCTTCTTTACGGACAAACTGGAACATCCGCAAATGCACTTCAGAAATGTGTGATACACTGCCCAGACTACAAACGGAGAGAAGCCGGAATGGGTCATACCTGAGGCTGTGCTCAGTAACGACTTTGAGCAGGCTGGAGCATGCCAGCAACTGAGCGTATGCCGACTGGGAATTATCAAGAAGGAACTGCACACAAATTAAACATCACTTCTTGCTCCGAGTCCAATCAATTAGCCACATGAATTTGGAAATGCCAATACCTTGCAGGGTGTGACATACTCCACGCTTTGACCGAATGGACGCAAGTAATGCTCCGCTTTTGATCTCTCAATAGGATCCTATCACGCACCATATTCATTAGCAAATGCACCAGCACAGATGTCCCACCTAACCGGTGGTTTGATCGCATACCTGCGAGTTATAGAGGAGTTCACAGGCAACCTCAAGCTGAGGCAACTGCGCTATTATCTCGGTACCCATATTACTAGAGTCCGTGCCAGTTTATTCCCAGCCTTCATCAAGCACAAGCCTCTGGAACCCCAAAATGTACGTACGGTTTGTTACGAACCTGACCCGTTTGCGAGAATATTAATATAAGGACTTCCATCCAAGTGACGATTCAATTAAGTTGTTCCTCTTTCTCAGTAAGGATGTTGCATATAGTTAAAAAATGCATCTACAATGTTTGTTTGGATAGATCAGCATCCCTGACACGCTGACGCTTCAGCCCGAGGGAATCCCGCGTCCAGACACGGAGGGTTGTCCACGTGTGATCAGAAAACGTTGACATCACCTCACTGCCAAACATCGGTCCAAGCACCACTGTTACTTGCGGTGGAAGAAAGCTTGCTATTAAAAGAATTAGGAACCACAATGACTTGATTATGCTGGCGTACGTATGTGCGTTTTATGGGTTATAGGCAAGGGGAAAGCCTCATAACAGCCCTGCCCCCATCAGAAAACTAGGGGGAAAAGTCGATAAAATGGACACGACAATGAAAACGAATAGGGGAGGTGCGTACGAAATACACAGGGGTTGCCAAATATGTACGTCCATACAGGGGGATTATGCACATATATACGAAAAAATAGGTTAAACTTAATTGCAGTTAAGTTCATGAAAGTACACATGCATACAGAAAAGGTAGTTTGCCAACACTCTGTGCAGCCAGCTGCTGCCAGCACTACCCACTACCCAGGTGCGGTAGTGGCAGCTGGGTGCCAAAAAGGGGAAATCTCCAGGAGACAGCATCCACACGTGCTGATTGTGTGAGTCGTTCATATCCTGTAGCAACCATTTCAAATATTCATAGGATGAATATCCTCAAGTATGTCGATGCATGCTTGTGAGTCACAGTACTGTATGATAAGTTATGTACCGACCGGACTCATTCATAGGTCTGCAGGGCCTTTGCTGACTGTCCCAAAGCCTCTTGGATTTGCTGGGGTGGATGAGACTTAAAGTGAAGCATATCCTAATCACAAACCTGTGAAAGGTTATGGGCAATCGGCTTTCCCTGTACAAAGCAGACAGGTCGTCAATAGACGAAGTTACTCCAGCTACAGTCCGTACGACTGTCTGCTGAGTGCCACACACAACTGTCGGACAAGACTAGCATCTGGTGATGCCCAGCATCTTTCACAACCAGTTCCGTTACATCATTATCTTGTACACAAGCACCGATCAAGCAATCACTAGATAAGGCTCTAGACGGCTACGTTCAAGTACATGCCTATACTCCCTGAAGTCACTGTCCCTTATCTGTTTGAGTGACTACAGGGTACACTAAGCTTGTTCACTCTCACAATAGCAACAATGATACAACACACACTGCCGCACCGTACCTGTACAAAGCAGACAGGTCGTCAATAGACGAAGTTACTCCAGCTACAGTCCGTACGACTGTCTGCTGAGTGCCACACACAACTGTCGGACAAGACTAGCATCTGGTGATGCCCAGCATCTTTCACAACCAGTTGGTATTCACTCCGGTGGGGCAGCCTTAAGAGTTCATCCGACAAACGTGTGATCTAGATAGGATTGTACCTTATGTTCGAAAACGTCCAGAATCTGCCGTGTCTCAAGGTACCTTATGTTCTCAATGGACCCATATCCTAATAGTGCACACATGAAGATCACTTAAAGCACAAGGCATTCAATAATAATGTTCAGAACTCAACACTTCCCCTTGCCTGCATGCTTTAAGTGTATCTTCTCAAACCTAGTGAATCACGATGACCAACAAACACGGGCTTGGCAAGTGGCTTGGTCATAATGTCAGCCACATTGCGTGCAGATTCCACATAGAGGATATCTACCTGCCCAAGTGCCATAGCTTCCCTAGCGTAGTGGAAGCTTACTGCAACGTGCTTTGTGAATTTGGAATACAGGGGGTTCCGTAAATTAGAAATGCATCCTTGGTTGTCACAGAAAATTTTGACCCTCCAAGGTGCAGCCCCTATCTCTTCCAAGAAGCCCCTTAGCCAGTTGGCTTCCTTCACAATATGGCCAGCTGCCATAAACTCAGCTTGCACAGTTGAGGTAGCAACTGAGCTCTGCTTCTTGCTTCCCCAAACCACGGCACTACCATAGACTGATAGAACATAGCCAGTGGTGGAATACCTGTGGTCCAGGTCCCCAGCATAGTCGGCATCAACATAGCCTTCTAGCTCAGGGCCCTTTCCACCCAGAGTAAGAGCTAACTCTCTGGTATCTCTCAAGTACTTCAGCACTCGAATGGCCTCATTCCAGTGTGAGGTAGTGGGTGTCATTCTATACCTTGACAACACTCCAACAGCCTGAGAAATGTCAGGCCGGGTCGTATTGGCTATGTACAGTAACGATCCAATTAACTCGCAGTATCGATGACCAGGTGGCAGAGGGGTACCAGCCCCATGTGACATACCATCTGAGGACTCGGGTCTGCTGCTAGCCACGAAGTCCTTGGACATGGGGGTATCAACCCCACGTCCATCATCAGCAACGCCAAACTTCTCCACAAGAGCATCAATCTTGGGAGTGCAACTCATGGAAATAGTGCCCTGAACTCTATTGCGTAGGACCTGACACCCCAGGAAATCATTCACCTCTCCCAAATCATGGATGGTGAAGTCCTTCTTCAATAACTCTTTCCCCCACTCAATCTCTGCAACCACTCTGGCAACTATGAGAAGATCATCGACATAAACAAGAATAAACGACAGATTACCATCAGGGGCCCTCCTGATGTATACCCCAGCGTCGCTCTTGCACACACTATACCCCATCACGCTCAACTTGTCGCTCAAGGTCTTGTGCCAAGCCCGTGGGGCTTGCTTAAGACCGTAGAGTGCCTTCCTGAGCTTGCACACAACTCTCGTGTTGCCATTCTCAAATCCTGGTGGTTGGGTTACATAGACCTCTTCCTCCAACTCCCCATTGAGAAAAGCTGTCTTGATATCCACTTGGTGGATCTCAAGATTTTGTGTGGCAGCCACTGCCAGCACAGCTCTCCTAGCACCATAGCTGCTGGTAGGTGCAAAAACCTCACCAACATCTATACCAGGAATCTGTCTGCAACCCTGGGCAACCAATCTTGCTTTAAACCGAGTGACATTCCCATGTGCATCGTTTTTTGTAGAAAAAATCCAATGAACAGGGATAACTTTCTGCCCATGGGGTCTTTCCACATACTGCATAACCTCATGGGTGTCTAAAGACTCCATCTCCTCTTGCATTGCCTGCTGCCAAAACTCCCACTGAGGTGAGCGCTGGGCTTCCCTCAAGTTTGAGGGCACGTGAACTTTTCCCAACGTGACAGAAGGTACACTCTGTACCTTATGCTGTGGTGCAGCAGGGCTGTCAGCCTTACTGATGCTGTTCCCTTCTCTCTCTCTCTCTCCCTGGTTGCCAGAATAAGGTACATTATGTACCTTATGCTGGGACTGGGCAGTACTGCCGGGATTATCTGATTCCTTCTCAAGTCTCTCTCTCTCTCCTTGACTACTGGACTCATGTGCAGCACCCTTACATTCTCGCACCTTCCGCAATGCAGAGGGGAGCAGCAGCTCTCTCTCTCTCCTGGACTCACACTTGGGCACACTACCCAGACTTGCCTGAGCTGCGCCTACAATGTCAGCCTGCACACCATAAGCATGACTAGCCAGTGACTGGGATTGGGCACCAGCTTCCCCTACTGCTGGCATGTCTAACCCACTACTCTCATCTCTTACATCTGCACCGAACATAGCCTCGACTGTCTCAACCTGCCCCTGCATATCAGGGAGACCAACCATGTTTGGCTCACTCACAATTGCCTGACCTGGGTCAGGGGCATGCAATGGGATGTCAGAATGCTCTCTCCTAGCCACGCGCTGTACATAACGCTGCTCCCTTGTAAGGGTGGTCCCTGGAGGAAGGGGAATTTGTGACTTCCCCTGCATTCGCAACCCCTCTTGTACCTTCTGCATTTTTTCTACCTGGGATTGAGTTTCTACACCCCCCCCTGGCCAGATTCTGCATATGCTCAAGCACCGACCACGAGTGCTGAGATGGTTCTGGGGTCCCAACAGTAGAATCCAGGCTGGTGGGGTTTCCTTGGTCATGTGCTGCTGTGGTCCCGTCTCCAGACTGATCCCCAGCACAAAGTCCAGAGGTCCCAGGAGCCCCAGTGGAAAGCGTCTCCACTCCATGGTCATCCTCCTCATCCCAGAACGTGGGTGGAGCAGCAGAGGGAATTGCTTGAGGCGTTGCCAGATTCTCACTGCCAAGGGGGGGTGATATCCTAGAATCATAGACAGACCCAGGCTGGACCTTTGATAGACCCACTCTCTCAGCCCCCCTCAAGTGCTCGATAAAGCTGACGTCCCTACTCTCCTTCCACACTCCATTCCCCACGTACACACGATACGCTTTAGACTGGGGACAATAACCAGTAAACATCCCAGGGATGGTCTTGGGCCCAAAAACAGACCTTTGGCCACTGGGAATGTGCACATGGGCTACACAGCCAAACGTGCGCAGCACAGACACATCAGGTTTGACACCAAAGAATAATTCCATGGGGGTCAGGGACCTGCCTGAAGTAGGACCCACATTGTAGAGGAGGGTAGCTGTCTCAAGCGACTCCTTCCAAAGGGAGGGGTCTGCTGCAGCATGGACCAACAGAGTCCTTGTTCGCTCCTTCAGGGTCCTATTCATCCTCTCCGCCACCCCATTCTGCTGAGGCGTGTAGGGCGCTGAGGACTCCATCTTAGTGCCCTGCTGAGCACAAAACTCTTTGAATTGCTGGTTCAGGAACTCTGAACCCCTGTCAGTCCTCACACACTTCACAACCGTGCCTCGTTGGGTCTGCCAAAAACGGAGCAGGTCTATCACAGCCTTTGGGATGCCATCCTTTGACTTCACAGGCAGGGAGGCAACTTGGTGTGAACTTTCATCCACTACAGTGACCCAATATCGTTCACCTGTGATGGCAGGAGGTGATATGGGACCCACAGTATCCACATGGACTCTATCGAGTGGGTGATGTGCAGGCCTGGAAGATACAGGGAAAGGAGGTCTGGAGTGTTTCCCTTGTATACACGATTCACAGTGCTTGGGGCACTCAGAGCAGGGAGCAAGGGAGATATTGATTCCTGTAACCAGATCTTCCTTGGAGAACCTCTGCATGCTGCTGGCACCAGGATGACCTAACCTAGCATGCCACAGAGATCTCTCGCTACACACGTGTCCTTTCCTAAGATGAGACGCCTCAGCCATGTGATCAATATGTCTGCAGCCAACTTGCTGCCCTCTGACAGGACTAACAAACTCCAAAAAAAACAGACCTCGTGCGCGGGTGATATCTCCACACCACCCTTCAGGTCCCTTCATGGCTGTGTAACCACCTGCAGTGTCAGTCAGGAAAGATGCTCCATCCTGAATTGCACCAGTGACTGAAATGAGGTTGGTATGCGCAGAAGGAACACACTGCACATTGTGCAGCCAGAATACTTCGTGCCTTGCATTCTCAAGCATTTCTGCTTGCGGCGTCACCTGCAGTGATGGCACGACGGCAGCGTCACTTCGTAGCCTGTGGGAAAAACCGTCCACGCTACAACGTTTCCAGGAACAGCACACAGCACTCTCCAACAGTAGAGGTTGGTCAAGGATACCAACATGCTTCGGACAAGTCTTACAAATGATCTTAACTGCTCTCACTCTTGCTAAAGACCACGTAACACTACGCCTTGCCTGATAGCAGAGTTCAGCACCAAAGAGGCCTTGCGATGTCTACTTTACGTCACTAGAATACAATAATAGTTCATCAGTAACTCAGCAAGGTCTCTTTGTGATGTTTGTACAGTGAAACTATCTTACCGCCACAACGGTGGACGTCAACATAAGTCTCAATGAGGTCAAACATTCAGTGCGCTCTCGTCATGCACTCTCATCAATGCACACAGCAGTAATATCTAACTGGTCTGAATGTTTGAGCACAATCATATCTGGAACGGCTTTGAGAATCCTAAACACACCTGCAGTGATGGCACGACGGCAGCGTCACTTCGTAGCCTGTGGGAAAAACCGTCCACGCTACAACGTTTCCAGGAACAGCACACAGCACTCTCCAACAGTAGAGGTTGGTCAAGGATACCAACATGCTTCGGACAAGTACCGAGCCGTTCCTGGGCTGCCCAGGGATGGCTCGGACTGCAGGGATCCTAAAGTACTACCATACGTAATGTCTATTGAGAACGCATATCGTACAAGTCACGTGTTATGTCATTGAGGTACGAGTATGATCTATACCGTTCATAAAGGGCTATAACGGCTATAGTTTACACTGCTGTTGATGGCATGTGACAGGGGATGTCACTAAGTACAGTATTGACCAATTCATTCAACACTTCCCCTTGACAGCACCCTGTCACCTATGTCATCTTCACAAGTCCAAACCCTCGCCTGTGCATCTGGAAGGCAGGGCGAGCGAGAGGCTTTGTCAGCATGTCTGCCTTGTTCCTTGCAGACTCCACATAGCAGAGTGTAACCTGCCCCTTTGCAATAGCTTCACGTGCAAAGTGGAAGCACACTGCAATGTGCTTAGTATACTTGCTATACAGTGGGTTTTTCAGGTTAGCAATGCACCCCTGATTGTCACAGTATAGCTTCACTGACCAAGGAGGAGTTCCGATTTCCTCCATGAACCCACGCAGCCAGTTAAGCTCCTTAATAGCCAGACTGGTTGCCATGAATTCTGCCTCCACAGTGGAGGTAGCAACTGAGTGTTGCTTCTTACTACCCCAGACCACAGCACTGCCAAACACTGATAGCACATATCCCGAGGTAGAATGCCTGCTGTCAATATCGCCAGCATAATCTGCATCAACATGACCTTCTAACACAGGCCCTTTCCCTCCCAGCACTAAGACACACTCTCGAGTAGACTGAAGATACCTCAATACCCTCAAGCCCTCATTCATGTGGGCAGTGGTGGGAGCGTTCCGGTAACGGGACAGAACACCCACAGCCTGAGCTATATCAGGTCGAGTTGTATTAGCAATATACAACAGAGACCCAACAAGCTCACAATATCTATGCCCGGGAGGCAGTGGAGTCCCAGACCCAAAGCTGGTCTCACCCACTGTAACCTGCGGCATCCCAGACATCACAAAGTCTTTACTCATGGGAGTATCGACTGTACGTGACTCAGCACTCACCCCAAACTTCTCACACAGTGCATCAATCTTAGGCACGCAGCTCAGTGATAAGCACCGATTCTCTCTATCTCTCAGGATCTGGCAGCCCAAGAAGTCCTTGACTTCACCAAGGTCATGAATCTTGAAGCTTGCCAACAGCTCCTTTTTCACCCATTCTATCTCTTCCGCACCCATTGCCACAATCAAAAGATCATCAACATACACAAGCATGTATGACAGCTCCCCATCCTCGTGTCTCTTTATGTAAACTCCCGCATCGCTCTTACACACTTCATATCCCATACTCAGCAGCTTCTCATTCAGGGTCTTGTGCCAAGCCCTGGGAGCCTGCTTCAGGCCATAAAGGGCCTTACGCAGTCTGCACACAATGTTGGGGTTGCCATTATCAAATCCAGGAGGCTGTGTCACATACACCTCCTCCTCTAATTCACCATTCAAAAAGGCGGTCTTTATATCCACCTGGTGAATTTCCATGTTCTTTGCTGCAGCAGTTGCTAGCAAAGTCCTCCTGGACCCATAGCTACTGGTAGGTGCAAAGACCTCATCTACATCAACTCCAGGAATCTGTCTACAGCCCTGGGCTACAAGCCGAGCCTTAAATCTCAACACGTTCCCATGTGCATCAGTCTTCACAGAGAAGATCCAATGCACAGGGATCACCTTGTGTCCCCTGGGTCTCTCAACGTACTCCATCACCTCGTGCGCATCAAGAGAATCTTGCTCCTCTTGCATTGCCTGGCGCCAGAATTCCCACTGAGGGGATCTTTGCGCCTCCCTGAGGTTTCCAGGGATTGGCACCTTGGACCACCTCACCCCAGGTATCTTACCCTTTACAGGATTCAGATTGTGATCATGCACAACATGGCTATCCTCTCTAGGCTCACACGCACGTGCTTCCACTACTCTTTCGCTCGAGGTTACTGCGTTACACACCTCTCTGACTCTCTCCCACTCTGGAGGTGTCTGCAGCTTTCTCTCCTTGGAGGATTCACATGCTGCTCCACTCAATCTGGGTCTTACATCACTCGTCATGTCCCAAACGCACTCATCACTCAAAGGCGCAGCATAATCTGGCACTGTGCGACACCCTGCAGTGGTGTCTCTCTCATCCACGCTTGTACTCTCACAACACACCTGTGACTCCCCAGTGTGTCCCTCACAAGCACGCAGAGCCTGGCCATCTGAAGACTCCCTTTGTCCATCAAGTGTCTGATTGGAAATCTCCAAACTGACCTCTCTTGCCTCACTCTCAGCGCTTACATGATCAGACATGCCCTCCAGCCTGGCCAAGTCCTGTCCATTAGGCTGAGCTTCCGTTGCTTCCCCTGGGCAAATGGCCTCTGACATTCTCCTATTCTCTCCATCACTCACATCTCCATCATGTTCCACAGTGACCTCAGCTGCAGTCTCACGTGCTGCTACTCTCTGATCATACCGTTGCTGCCGGGTCAGCCCGTCTTGCCCTCGGACACCCATGGCCCCAACTTCCATTCGAACACATTCTTGCACATTATTCAAACGTTGCATGTGTGACTTGGTCTCCTCGCCTCCTCGCGCCAGGTTCTCCATGTGTCCGAGTACGGACCAGCTGTGGCCGGACTGCGTATGGCTCAGCTCCGAGGAAGTGGGCTCCCCGTCCACGTTGACACTTGTAGTCTCAGAATTCTCACAGGGGTTGATTGCACATGGGGTAGTTGCACAGGGGGTGGTTGCACAGGGGGAGTCAGGTCCGGACTGCTGCACGTTGACCTCTCGGTTGCAGAGAGGCTCAGGATCATCTGAGTCCCAAAAAGACAACTGACCCAAGGACTGCTGGCCCTCCTGTTGTACAAAAGGCAAGGCAAAGGGCTGCTGGACTGCATTTGGACTCACAGGAGACATGGTGCTAAGCCCCACTCTGTCTGCGCCCCTTAAGTGCTCCAGAAAGGTAACATCTCTGCTTTCTTTCCAAATCCCGTTTCCCATATAAATTCTATATGCCTTTGACACACTGGAATACCCTGTGAAGAGACCAGGGGAGGTCTTAGACTCAAACACTCCCCTTTGGTGATCAGGTATGTGCACATGTGCTAGACAGCCAAAAGTCCTGAGCAGGGATACATCGGGCTTTACCCCATGGAAGGCTTCATAAGGCGTCTTGTCACGTCCAGTCACAGGTCCCATATTGTACAGGATGCAGGCTGTCTCCACTGCTTCCTTCCAGAGTGACTGTTTGGCAGCTGCATGCAACATGAGTGTTCTGGCCTTCTCCTTGATTGTTCGGTTCATCCGTTCAGCAACGCCATTTTGCTGAGGCGTGTATGCTGCAGAGGTCTCAAATTTAATTCCCTCCTGCGTACAGAAACCCTTCAATGTACTGTTGAGGAATTCTGTCCCCCTGTCAGTACGAATGCACTTAACAGAGCGGTTCAACTGCCTCTGCCAAAAAATCAGGAGGTCTCTGACTGCACTGCTGATTGCATCCTTGGTTTTTACTGCCAGGGCTATGACGTAGTGCGTAGCCTCATCCACAATCGTGACAAAGAAGCGCTCCCCAGTAATAGCTGTAGGGGAGATGGGGCCAACTGTGTCCAAATGAATTCTCTCAAGGGGCTCAGTGGCTGCTCTGGAACTGGTTCCAAAAGGGGGACGACTGTGCTTTCCTTGAATGCACGCTTCACACGAAGAGTGACAGTTTGCGCAAGGGGAGAGAGATACAGGGATGCCCAGGACCAAATCTTCAGACTGCAGTCGCCTCATATTAACCTCCCCTGGGTGCCCCAGTCTACTGTGCCACAGTGCTCTCAATCTGCAATCATGAGCGACTGGTGCTCTGGCTGTGTTAACAAACACAGAGACAGGGTTTCTGACTGGACTGACCTTCTGCAAGAAATACAGGCCATTTCTCTGTGCAACTGAACAAGACCAGTTTTGAGCGCCACGCATACCAGTGTAACTTCCCACACTGTCTGTCACAAAACTAGCCCCATCACGTATAGCAGCTGTCACTGAAATCAGATTAGCTGTAGCTGAAGGAACACAATGCACATTGTGAAGCCACAGGGGTTGCTGTTCTGCACTGCTCAAGCACAGGGAACCAGTTGCAATTATCTGTCCCGTGGCATCTGACGTAGCCATATGCAAAGGAATGGGATTTCTGTGCAGGGTGGGGGAATGTAGCAGGGACAGATCATTGACTAGGTGGATGGTGGCTCCACTGTCCACCAGAAAACTTCTCGCTTCTGGCATGACGCGTGTTGGTGTTAAGACATTCAGAGAAATCATGGCAGACATACCAGAGGGTGGTGGATATCCCCCGGGGAAAAAGTTGTTGCCGTTCCCGCTGCCCTCCGGAGGTCGAGCCACTGCAGCCGACGCTTGATTTTGGAATTGCGGAAGCAGATTGGCCATTGCAGCCATGACTTGCTGCAGGTTCTGTTGCATCTTCTCGTCCGCCTCCTTCTTGAGGCAGTTCCTCTCAAAATGGCCTAGCTTGTTGCAGTAGCGGCAGCGCCTGTTGTCACGCCGGTCCCGTCCCTCCACCTTGGTCGATGAAGCTTGGCCCCCCTGGCCTCCAGCTTGGGTCTCCTGTGGGCTTGCAGTCCCTGGTGTGGTGGAGTAGGCTGGTGTGATGGCTGCCCTGGCCACAGGGGTGACTCTGGGGACCTGGTCGTTGAAGCCCAGTCCCTTGGCTGTGGTGGAGATGATCTCCCACAGTCCCTCCAGATCCTTCCCAGCAGATGAGGAGAACATCCCAGTCTCCTTCGCTTCCTCTGGCAGGCCCTTGATGATTGCCAGCTTGGCTTCTCTCTCCATGATGGAGTGCCCATTTCGCTTGAGTGCATGGAAGAGTGCCACCTTCCTGTTGTAGTAGTCCTCCAACGTTTCTGTCTCTCCCATGCTGGTGTGTAGGAGCTCCAGCCAGCGTGCTGTTACCTCCTGGTCTGCCCCTCCAGTAAAACGCTCTCGAACCCACTGGTAGGCATTGGCTGCCACTTGCATTGCAGCCAGCTTGGCACCCCACGCCTTGGGGACGCTCTCAATCAGCATTAGGAGCGCTGCTGCATTCTCCTCTGTGTCTGGCATTGGAGCTTCAATGGCTGCCTTGCACCTTTTGAGGCCACAGGCTGCCACATATGCCAGATCCCAGAGTGGAAATTCCACTCCCTCTCTGTCCAGAGTCACTGGACATTTGACATTCGTGGTGACGACGCCACCGGTTTTCGTCATTGCGATGCACATCTCTCCACTCTGCGCAGTGGAGTTTGCTGGCTGGCTGGGTGATGCACTGATGGAGGAGCCAGACCCAGCTGATCCAGACTCCGTTGCAGTGCGCTTACTTCTCGTTTTCATGATCACTTGTCTGCTTCTAGTTTTCATGATCAAGCCAGTTCTTCACTCCAAGCCTTAAATGACTTCCCCTGGAAGCACTTCTTCCTAGCTCTGACACTGAGTTGATCAGTCCCAGAAGTACTTCTGCTTTCCCAGCCCAGTTGCTACTGTACAACAATTCCTTCCAGCACTACAGAAGGAATAATTTTACGTGACTAGCTCGATATGTTTGAACGGCCAGACCTCACTCGTCAGTGAAGCTCGCAGTCTCGAAGCGGGGTCCGAAACCCCTTTTCTCCCTGGAAATCTGTCGTGCGTCACTGCAAGCTCAGCTTGGAAAGCGTGGGCCCATAACCTCAAGCATTTCTGCTTGCGGCGTCACCTGCAGTGATGGCACGACGGCAGCGTCACTTCGTAGCCTGTGGGAAAAACCGTCCACGCTACAACGTTTCCAGGAACAGCACACAGCACTCTCCAACAGTAGAGGTTGGTCAAGGATACCAACATGCTTCGGACAAGTCTTACAAATGATCTTAACTGCTCTCACTCTTGCTAAAGACCACGTAACACTACGCCTTGCCTGATAGCAGAGTTCAGCACCAAAGAGGCCTTGCGATGTCTACTTTACGTCACTAGAATACAATAATAGTTCATCAGTAACTCAGCAAGGTCTCTTTGTGATGTTTGTACAGTGAAACTATCTTACCGCCACAACGGTGGACGTCAACATAAGTCTCAATGAGGTCAAACATTCAGTGCGCTCTCGTCATGCACTCTCATCAATGCACACAGCAGTAATATCTAACTGGTCTGAATGTTTGAGCACAATCATATCTGGAACGGCTTTGAGAATCCTAAACACACCTGCAGTGATGGCACGACGGCAGCGTCACTTCGTAGCCTGTGGGAAAAACCGTCCACGCTACAACGTTTCCAGGAACAGCACACAGCACTCTCCAACAGTAGAGGTTGGTCAAGGATACCAACATGCTTCGGACAAGTACCGAGCCGTTCCTGGGCTGCCCAGGGATGGCTCGGACTGCAGGGATCCTAAAGTACTACCATACGTAATGTCTATTGAGAACGCATATCGTACAAGTCACGTGTTATGTCATTGAGGTACGAGTATGATCTATACCGTTCATAAAGGGCTATAACGGCTATAGTTTACACTGCTGTTGATGGCATGTGACAGGGGATGTCACTAAGTACAGTATTGACCAATTCATTCAACACATTCACAAGGCATACAGACCCAGATGCAATGATTCCTCCCTTGGCGTCTGAGGTTGCCAAGTGCAGAGGAAGAGGCTGTCTATGCATAACTGGATTATGGAGCAATGAGAGATCATTGACTATATGCACAGAGGCACCACTATCTATTAACCAAGATGTGCTGCTAGCTCCATGCGAAGTTGGGGCAAGCACATTGAGAGAGATAAACATCGCCTCACCAGAAGGAGGGGGTGGAGGTGGTAAATGCCACCCCGGAAACGTGTGTTGACTTGTTGGATAGTTATATGCTGAAGGAGGTCCAGGGCTGGAAGCGGATGAAGGCGGGCCACCCCGGCCAGATCCATGGTCCCACCAGGCTTGAGGAGACGACCGTGGGCCTCCCTGGCCCCAGTAAGCTGCAGGCCCAACGCTTGCCGCTTGCATGTTTTGATGCAGAGCCTGCAGCTGCCTGAGCGGTCCGCAGTCAGTCATGAAGTGGCCCTTTGCCTTGCAGAAGTGGCATGTAAGCTCCTCTCTGGGCCTTCTTGCCCTGCCAGGTCCACGCCCCCTGCCACCAAAAGTAGTTGCAGAGGGGCCAGCGGGAGGCTGTTCGTTTGCTGGTAGTGCTGCTCCAACTCCCGGTACTGCTCCCACTCCTGGTGCAGCTCCAGCGCTTGATGACGCTCCAGCTACCCCCCCAGAGGGACCAGCCACTGCTGCAGCTGCCATGGCCTGAGGTGTTCCCTCTGCAGGTGGGTCCTTGTACCCACGGCTGGCTGCGGCGCGCAGGATTCTTTGAATCAGCTCCAATGGCGGCTTGTCGGTTGCCATAACCTCCAGGGACTCGAGCCTCAGCACAGGAGGGAGGCCCTTCACCATCAGCTCCCCAACATTGTGGTCCAAGAGGATGAACGCGTTGTTTCTGAGACTTGTAGCCAGATCCATCATTCTGTAGAGGTAGACCTTGAGTGTCTCCCCTGTCTTGATGCCCTGCTCCATTTCCTTGTACCACTCAAGGTTGATGTCTTGGTTGCTCCCTCCAGTGTGACTGTTCTTCACCCACGCGATGAAGTCGAACGCTGCTTTGTGGCATGAGATCTGAGAATGCCAGATGACTGGAACTGACTGGATCAGCCACTGCTTGATGGCTGAGTTCTCCACCGACCCTGGCATTGGCCTCTCCAAAGCCGCTCTGACCCCCTTGGTGTTTGCGCACGCCTCCAAATTTTCATACCAAAATTCAAAATTGCGCCCTCCATCATCAAGCATGACAGTCATCTTTGGATTAGAGGTATTGGGGATGTAGGCTGCCTTGTCAATCTCCACCTTTGGTTCTGCAGTGGCTGATTGTGTCCCGGTCATAGACTGCCCTGGAGTGGCCCCACTGACTTCTCCAGGTTGAGACATTGCTGTTTCACTGCTACTTTCCTTTTCTTTGCCCCTTTTTGTCATACTATTGTCACTTCACCAGCCAAACTTACTCATAAACTTCTGGAATGCAGCAATACCCTACAATTCCCTCCATGTCATGGAAATTTACCAGCCAGCCTTGCACAGTAGTAGCAGATATGTTCCCCTCAGAAGTTTGCGCCGGAGTCCGGCCCGACTCACTCAGTGCTTCTAGACAACGTCTATGAATGATAAAGCACAGCTAAAACTTCAATTATGAATTTCCCAGAAAGGTAAACTGTGAGTAAGATAATGGTCCTGGTACACTCGAGTTCCCTTGCGCCGCTGCGCCATGCTCGAGCTCCTTTGTTGACGCTTACGTCTGACCCATCCGTAGACGACCTTCACTCCTGCTTTTACTTGGCTCAGCTGGAAGGGCGTGGGCCCATAACCTGTGAAAGGTTATGGGCAATCGGCTTTCCCTGTACAAAGCAGACAGGTCGTCAATAGACGAAGTTACTCCAGCTACAGTCCGTACGACTGTCTGCTGAGTGCCACACACAACTGTCGGACAAGACTAGCATCTGGTGATGCCCAGCATCTTTCACAACCAGTTCCGTTACATCATTATCTTGTACACAAGCACCGATCAAGCAATCACTAGATAAGGCTCTAGACGGCTACGTTCAAGTACATGCCTATACTCCCTGAAGTCACTGTCCCTTATCTGTTTGAGTGACTACAGGGTACACTAAGCTTGTTCACTCTCACAATAGCAACAATGATACAACACACACTGCCGCACCGTACCTGTACAAAGCAGACAGGTCGTCAATAGACGAAGTTACTCCAGCTACAGTCCGTACGACTGTCTGCTGAGTGCCACACACAACTGTCGGACAAGACTAGCATCTGGTGATGCCCAGCATCTTTCACAACCAGTTGGTATTCACTCCGGTGGGGCAGCCTTAAGAGTTCATCCGACAAACGTGTGATCTAGATAGGATTGTACCATATGTTCGAAAACGTCCAGAATCTGCCGTGTCTCAAGGTACCTTATGTTCTCAATGGACCCATATCCTAATAGTGCACACATGAAGATCACTTAAAGCACAAGGCATTCAATAATAATGTTCAGAACTCAACAAAACCACGTAGGGGAATGGTTTACAATGTTGTAGGGACGTCCCTCCAAGTCGACCTGTACTCTGTGCCGACCCAGATTTTTTCTCGCAGTTCGTATGTTGGAGGCGTTGTCAATTGTTTGCGTCTGTAATCCTGACGTGAGTTGTTCTGACAGAGACGTTTAACATCCGATTGTGTGCATCAACTCTGCGGATGACTTATGCAAGTTATTTTTAAATACATTTCTCAGAGCAGATGGGTACCGACGGGGACAATTGTTCTAAATAATACATACATGCATGCATAAAGTGTTTAGTCACACTAACGAGGGAAGGCAATGTAAAGCGGGATTGGAATATCAGAAGGTACTCCATGAGCAAAGGCCTCACACTCATGCTTCTACGATCTCCGTGTACATGTTCTTGTTCCTGGCATGCACATCGATCTGTTAGTGGCGCCGCGTTACTGATTTGATTGCTGCTGAGCAGCATGAGAGTGCTCACTGTACAGTGGGTGATCTGTATGATTGCACATGTACTCAATCAATTCCCCCCAGAGTTCATCAGCGGTACAACTGAACTCTTTGCTTATATTTCCGTGAACGTCCCGTACATTCAGCAAGGGGCAGTGCCGTGCATGAGGAATCTTTCCAGCACAACGGAAATTCAGGTGTGTCATTTCGTTCTGTCAAACACACACAAAGCTAAACCTTGTTGGGTGGTTGGAAATGCATGGTACATGTAATTTCCCCCAAATTCTTTCTTGCCAGTCTCTTGCATTAATGTTGCAATCAGCGTAGTATCTTTTTTAGAATTGTGTCTGTAACGTTGCAGCCATACGCAGAGAATGCCTCAAAGAGTTAAGTAGCGGCTCCACCCGAACCACCTGTTCAGCGCCCTGCTTGTCACGATTCACTGGATACTGACGGCAACGACTTGAGATCAGCAAATACCCCACCAAAGCAGTTGTTTGAGTTTGTGCGCAACACCACCCTATCCAGTGTTTCTCCTTGCCGATTATTCCGTATGCAAGCGTGATCTTCCCTTTCAATCAGCTGGACACAGCCATGTTTGGCTCTGTGTTTTGCTGATTGGACAAGACATTCAGGGGTTGCAGTCGTGGCACTGTGTTCTGCTGACTGAACAGGGCAGTCATTGAGGGTGGACCTGGGAGGGGGGCCAGCCACCAAGCATGTGTTCGTGCATTCCGTTTCTTGCGACGTGTCCGTGATAGGCCTTATCGCCACGTGCGCCACCTGAGTGTACGTCAGGTCCCTGCCTGGAGCTCGCCTGTCGAGTTAACCAAACAAGAAACTTATTCTGCATTTACTTTCAAGGCCGCTCTTCCAGGTTGATATATTTTATCTTCATAAATTTATTTCCGTAGTTTGGGGTTCGACGACTGTGTCTGCGGAATCCAAACGACTATAATGACGACTCCCCTCCTTATTCAGCCGCCAGGATATGCTATGGCTCAACTGCGGGCTACATATGACGTTGCTCCCTTCATAAAAATCAACAAACAGCCACATAACTGCCAACGTTGCAGCCATCGGAGTCTGCGTTGGGAACACGGAGGTTTGTCCTCGTTGATATTCTGACATGCATGCTATCTATTTCCTTTATTCGAGATGAGGGCTTGATCTTTCAAATCATAATTATCAAAGCATGCAGTGAACGACTCGAGCTATTCTGTGGACGGGTGGACAAGGATCAGTGTCGTGTGTCTGGAAGCTTCGTCACCTTTGTTGACGGGGGCGCAATGACGGTTACGTACAATATCTTCTGACCTACTTTGGTTGTTTCAGGTGCATTTAGAGCAGGTCCAAATAGATTGGCAACCAGAGTGCACGCAGTTCTTGCAGCACCAGCAGAAGCCTTGGACATAACGAAGGTAGGGGAAGCTTTGGCTGCTTCCATGGTGACTTAACATTTTGCATATTTTGTGAAGTTTAATGAAGAAGCGTGTTGGGCATGCAGATGACCCCCTTGAATGATCGCCTGCTTGTCCAGCCTCTAGAGGTCGCTCAGGTCAGCATCCATCCATCTCTCTCTCTCTCTCTCTCCCTCTCTCTCTCTCTCTCTCTCTCTCTCTCTCTCTCTCTCTCTCTCTCTCTCTCTCTCTCTCTCTCTCTCTCTCTCTCTCTCTCTCTCTCTCTCGCATGCACACGCACGTACGCACGCACACACACACACACACACACACACACACACACACACACACACACACACACACACACACACACACACACACCACACACACACACACCACACACACACACACACGCGCGCGCGCGCGCGCGCGCGCGCTTGAATAGTGACAGCATGGAATCTCTTTTTGACATTTTGTCAACGCCATTAATAGATTGATATCAGACAGGGGCTGCGCCCTATTAGGCCTGCTTGGGAGTCCTGGAAGACTGTCCCCTCCATGAAATATACCTGCCTCTCTGAGAGTAGTTGCAATGTTAAGGTCAATTGTTTTTGTTGCTCAGTACTCTTGTCTGCTTTCCTTTTGCTTATCGTTGCAAAGTTTTGCTTTATATGGTTTCCTTGTGGTAGCGTCATCATAAGCAGGGTGGTTTCTGGTGCAACAGAAATCCGCAGGAGGAATATTGCTTGCAACGACTGGCAAGGAAGACTTGGAGGAAGCTCAGATTGGCCAGGTTTTGGCGATCGGGGAGGATGCAGACCTTGATGTTAAGGTTGGAGATACCATCTTGTTTGTGAAATACTCCACGTCAGACATCGAAACACCAGAAGGCAAATTGAGATTTGTTGCAGCCAAGTCCGTGCTGGCCACCCTTAGTTGAGGCACAACTATTTGCCCTCGGGGGGGGGGGGGGGGGAACCGTGTGGTATCCTATCCCAGGGTGTGCCGGGATAAACACCGTACGTGTGTGTTGGATGGGAAAAAATGTGGGTGCCTGTCCCAAAGGTACTGGGACAAACACCCCATGTGGGAAAAACTCAGCGCCAGATGCCCGACTGTTTGCTGTATAACTGCAGTACGTCCTGGACAGTTGTAAAAACGTTCGAACAATTGATGCTACGGAAGGGTCATATTACACAATGTTACTGACAACAACTGTTATGACGATGTGATGGTATCATGAACACTGTGCACGGTGGATGGTGTCGGATACATGAGAACAAACTTATCTCATCCAGATGGACACTGGTGGATAAATTCACCATGGACTTAGCAAAATAGCTTGCACGATCTCATGGATTAGGATCTGAAGTGATATGTCAGGAGCATTTTGGGGTTCTGGCAAGCTTGCTGCAGTGCGTACTGGTGAAGATGGTTCCTGCACTAGGAAAGTAACATGTACTACAGGTTTTACATGATTCACAGATTTCCCTTCTGAGAGGTGCTTCACAGTCCATTTGTGTTCAGGATCCCCGTACTTGTACGTCTATGAACAAAAGAAGTCCTTGCACTCCTTAGAGCGCAATCCTATTGCAGTCCTGTGGGAGCATAATGGCTTAATTTAGGGTTTTAAACAAGGCCATAACGGCTCAGCAATAACGCAATCTGTAACCCCTGCCTTGTCTTTAACGTTGACGTGTGAGTCTGCCTGCCATGTTTGAATGGCTTTTGATGCTGAAGCCCAAATTGCATGTTCACGTGCTGTGTATGCATCCTGATGACACATGACCTTATGACTGCATGATATGCCTTCTGATGATTTCTTACTTTTTCTGGTTTCCCTTCTGAAATCAGCTTCTTTGTCCTGCCGAGGAGGCAGGCAGCCAGTCAGCTTAACCTTAATAGTTTTACAGTTGCATCACTTGATCATTTCCCTCGCATTCTTTTCCAGTCATCAATCTGATGCCCTCGAGTAAGAAGGTCTACGGTGTTTTTAAACTTAAATTGAAAACTTGATTTAAGAGTTAAGATTTTTGAGCCAGTGGGCCGAAACCATATGCATGCGCCTGACCAACTTCGGGATCAGTGCTGACATGATGTTCATGACACAGGGTTGACAACAAGGACATGGACGTATGAAGATGAAAAACTTGTGATAGTTCAAAACATGTTCTGGTAGTTTCACTTGGTTTATTGGTGTTCGGACCATTCTCGAACTTCCCACTTGAACAGCACAGAAGGGGGGTCCACAACTGTTTCTCCCAATCCCTCCACCTCGCGCCCCCCCCCTCTCTCTCTGTCTGTCTGTCTCTCTCTCTCTCTTCTCTCTCTCTCTCTCTCTCTCTCTCTCTCTCTTCCTCTCTCTCCTCTCTCTCTCTCTCTCTCTCTCTCTCTCTCTCTCTCTCTCTCTCTCTCTCTCTCTCTCTCTCTCTCTCTCTCTCCGTCACACACACACACACACACACACACACACACACACACACGCGCGCGCACGCGCACGCACGAACACACACACACACACACACACACACACACAAAAATACACACACACACACACACACACACACACCCACAACCACACACACACACACACACACACACACACACACACACACACACACACACACACACACGCACGCTCGCACGCACGCACACGTGCTCCCCCCCCCCCCCCCAACACACTCACACATAGCGTGGGAGACTTAAGGGAAGGAGAGACAGAAGGGGTGGGGGGGGGGAGTTCGAGCCCATGCCCGCGTCAGGGATCCAGGATGCATGAGGGGCAAGGACATGGCCCTTGCAGAAATGGTTCTGAGAACCCCTGCAGGGCCTTAGGTCTGGACACATGCTTCCTGATGAATGCAGCGATGCTAGATGGGGATGCAGGCAGTGGAGGCTGCGTGAAGTATGGCTGCAACAATGCTGTCGCTGCTGAAGGTCGATCCACTGCAGAAGGCATCCCCTTTCACCATCCCTTGCCACAACTATGCCTACATCTGCACACACACACACACACACACACACACACACACACACACACACACACACACACACACACACACACACACACAGACACGCGCGCGCGCACGCACGCACGCACACACACGCACAAACACACACACACGCGCGCGCTCTCTTTCGCCCCCCCCCCTCTCTCTCTCTCTCTCTCTCTCTCTCTCTCTCTCTCTCTCTCTCTCTCTCTCTCTCTCTCTCTCTCTCTCGCTCTCGCTCTCTCTCTGTGTGTGTGTGAGTGTGTGTGTGTGTGTGTGTGTGTGTGTGTGTGTGTGTGCGTGCGTGTGTGTCTGTCTGTCTCTCCCTCACACACATACACACACATACACACACACACACACAGGCATACACATTTATATTCCCCCCTCTCCCCCCCCCTCTCTCTCTCCTACACACACACACACACACACACACACACACACACACACACACACACACACACACACACACACACACACACACACAGGCCCACAAGCACACACACGCATGCATTTTTCCATTAAGACGGCAACATAACCTACATGGAGGCGTGAGCGCCTGTTCAGTGTCGAAGCTCTGCCGTGCTGATGAACCTCTCCCCATGCTCAACCCCATGCCGCCAAGAGCATTTTCCTCCGCGTCGGCATGGAGGACCGTGCAGAGCATGGGGGAAGACCTCAGCGACCTAAATTGGTAATCTCTTTCCTTTGCAACTCACATTGGGGTGTTTGAGGGTAGTCTGGAAGGGCTCGTATTACAGGAAAACGAGATTTGGGGCAAGAGCACGAAACTCCCACCCCAATCGTCCCAGGGGTTTGACATCTCATCTCGTACACTACTGTCTAATTCCCTTCTGATCCATTAAAACCCTTTCTTGGGGATACAAACGAGAGGCCACAAATGCAAGAGTGCCCCCCTAATACTCATAAGCATCTTAAATTGGTCTCATACCTGGATTGTACTGCAAAAACATGGACAGCAGGCTGGCAGCATTTGGCGGAGCATCTGGCAGCACTTCCAGGAGCTTATTGCGACCTTCTCCCGCAAAGGCAATCTGCATTCCAAAGTTTTCCCCAATGCATAAACAAAAGTTTGGGACAGTCAGCGTTGGCTTGCAGCCTGGCTATGTGTTGAAAGGTTCCATGAAGCCCAACCTCCGCAATATACTTGTCTGAGATGTGGCATCAGAGCCGCGCTAATGCAGCCGGAGATTACTTTGGACAACCTCTGAAACGTCCCAATTCTCCCAATCCGACAGGGGTGCTTAGTAATGGATCAACCTTGTAGGTTGTATCACAAGCTTACACAGTGCTGGCCAGATTGAAGCACCCCCCCTCCTCGTGCTGCAATGCAAATAAACCTATCCCCCATCCCCCCAATCATAATTCTAACCCAAAAAAAATGCATCTGCTTCTGGCGGGGCCACAAGTACAGCCACATGGAACCAACGCCCTCTGCACACCACCTCACTTGTTGCAAGTACCTAAGGGTACATGCAATCACGTGCAAGCGCATGCAAGTATGTGTAAATGCGTGTGGGTACCTCCCAAAAGCATTGGCACAGCTCATGCCTATCGGCTGAGCACCATCCCCACAACTCATCTGCAGCTGTGCTCCTGGAATACCCGCAGGACCCCCGAGACAGGTGCCATACCTTCCCTGATATAAATGTGGAAAGTATCCCCTTCTTCTTCCCACTCTCTTCTCCCCTCCCCCCCCCCCTCTCTCTCTCTCTCTCTCTCTCTCTCTCTCTCTGTGTGTGTGTGTGTGTGTGTGTGTGTGTGTGTGTGTGTGTGTGTGTGTGTGTGTGTGTGTGTGTGAGTGAGTGAGTGCGTGAGTGACTGAGAGGGGGAGAGAGAGAGAGAGAGAGAGAGAGAGAGAGAGAGAGAGAGAGAGAGAGAGAGAGAGAGAGAGAGAGAGAGAGAGAGAGAGAGAGAGAGAGAGAGAGAGAGAGGGAGAGAGAGAGAGAGAGAGAGAGAGAGAGAGAGAGAGAGAGAGAGTGGTGGGGGGGGGGGGCGGAGTGTGACAAAGAGGGGGAAGGAAGAGAATAGGTGAAGGGGTGGTACGGGAGGGGCCAGAAAGGCTGAACGAGGCACCGCAAAAAGGGGGGATGGGGTTTGGGAAAGCGAGATTGATGGTGGGTGTGGAGGAGAACGAAGGGAGCTTTACAAGGGAAAGGCAGGGAATATGTCAAGGAAGTGAGTGAGGCCTGGGGGAGGGGGGGAGAGAGATGGTCCACCAAGACGGTAGGGACAGGCCTTGCCATAGTCCGGGAGGCTTGACAGCTGGGGCCAGGTAGCAAGGTGAGGGGGGCCCAATACTTCCACCACCCGCAGCAGCTGCTCGATGTCTGTGGCTCCAGCAAACAAGGGGCCCATTCCTGCACCCCAATATGCTGTTGTTCTTTACTGATCCTGTTGTTCTTTATTGATGCTGTTGTTCTTTATTGATGCTGTTGTTCTATATTGATGCTGTTGTTCTATATTGATGCTATTGTTCTTTATTTGTGCTGTTGTTCATTACTGATGCCGTTGTTCTTTACTAAACAAGGTGACACTTGCAGTTTCCACATCATGGTGTTTGGTACCACTTCACGGGAATGCGCCTCTCGCCAGACTGCATTGAAGCTCTGTGCCCCCCCCCCCCCCCGGGGGGGCAGATACAGAAACCCCTGATGCGTGCCCATTCTGTATTCAGGCCCCTCCCGCCTCAACCTTTTGTTGCTCGCCACATTCCCCCCCCCCCTTGGCTTCCCTGGGATTAGGCTAAGTAGCGCATCGGCCCGTGTGGTTTCCAACGGGCGTTTACATTGGGGGGTGGGGCGGGAGATTGAGCTCTCCATCCACCGTTTCCCATAGCCAAACCTC
The DNA here is from genome assembly GCA_002005505.1 of Botryococcus braunii. Taxonomy (NCBI): domain Eukaryota; kingdom Viridiplantae; phylum Chlorophyta; class Trebouxiophyceae; genus Botryococcus; species Botryococcus braunii. The sequence continues at coordinate 35,919 of KV908477.1, read as the reverse complement.
CCCCTATAGTCCTCTGGTAGCACGGCTTCATCCCCACTGTTGCTCTGCATTATTGGTATGCAGTATTTTGTTTTGACCGTGATTTATGCTTTTTCAGTGTCCATAGGTTTCCCTCCCTCCTCCCTCCAGGCCATTGCCGGAAAGAGGTAGGACTCCTTATGCATGCCAACAGATAGATGTAAATGCATGCTCCCGCATGTGCATGCAGGCCCGCCCAAACGTGAGCTGGTGACACCTCTCCTCCCCCCCCCCCCAACACACACACACACACACACACACACACACACACACACACACACACACACACACCACACACACACACACACACACACATGCGCGCGCGGGTGTGCGCGCGCGCGCGCGCCCCTGTACCTTCAATACTTGCAGCCTCTAAGGAACGCGCGCCCCTGTACCTTCAATACTTGCAGCTCTGCCGGTTTTAAACAATAAGCGACGTTCTGCAAGTTCCGAGAGACATGTAAAGCTCCGCAGAGTCAGGAAGAGGCATCAAGCTCAGAGATTTTAGAAAACATCTCAAGGACATTTGATGCTCTGTCGCCCCGTCCAGCTCTGCAGATTATGAAGTACATATCAACCACTAAAGGTTCTAAGGTGCATATCAAGCTCTGCCTAAGAAGCTCCACATCTTGGTCTTAACAGACATAAGAAGCTCTGCTAGATTTAATAGGCGTGCCAAGCCCTCCAGGTTCCACTGACTATGGTGCATTCTTCAAGTTGCAAGAGACCTGCAGAAGACATTGCATCTCTGCAGATTTCATGAACAAGTGAAGCTCAAGCTCTGTCAGTCGTGAGAGATATGTGAAGCTCTGAAGGTTCCAAGAAATAGATTACGCTCAGCAGGTTCCAAGAGACCTGTCAAGTCCTGCAGATTGTGACAGGCATGTGGAGCTCTGTAGATTCTACCAGACATGTGAAGCTCTGCATAATCTAAGAGACACGGGAAGCTCTGCAGGCTCTCACAGACATATGAAGCTGTGCAGATTCTTAAAGACAGGTAAAGCTCTGCATAATCTACGAGACATGTGAAGCTCTGCAGGTTCTCACAGACATATGAAGCTCTGCAGATTCTCAAAGACAGGGAAGCTCTGCATAGCCTATGAGACATGCGAAGCTCTGCAGAGCCTCGAAGACAGGTGAAGCTCTGTATAATCTAAGAGACATGTGAAGCTCTGTATTATCTAAGAGACATGTAAAGCTCTGTATAATCTAAGAGACATGTGAAGCTCTGCATGTTCTAAGAGACATGTCAAGGTCTGTATAATCTAAGAGACATGTCCAGCTCTGCATGTTCTAAGAGACATGTCCAGCTCTGCAGATTGGAAGTAATCAGTTAAAGATTGGCGCACCCAGCATTTCTGCAAAAATGCAGCCGGCCGCCCATATGTCAACTGCGCTGTCATAACAAGAGGACCCAAAGAGCAGCTCGGGTGCGCGGTACCACCTCGATGCCACTTCCGGAGTACGGAGCCTCTCCTGCTGTACACCTGTACCGCAAGAGTCTGCCTGCGGATCTTCAACCAGCGCCATCCCAAAATCCGCGAGCTTGATTTGGCCATCATAATTGATGAGGACGTTGGAAGGCTTCAGATCCCGATGGATTATTCCTGAACATGCACGCGCCCCTCCCCCCCCTTTGGCATGATGTTCAGAACAACATACACGCGGTCCGCTTGACATGACTGCACACCATCATCAAACACGCGGCCCCTTTGACATGACACATACAACATCATACATGCGGCAGGTTTGACATGGTGTCATCAACATCATACATGCTGCCCCTTGACATGAAGTTTACAACATCATTTGCAACCACAGTAACACCCTGAGTAAAACATACTGGGCCTAAGTGAAGAGAGTCGGTGTTACTTCCATTGGAAGGAGCAAATAGGATGGAATTGTACCCATTTCCTACCCTTTTCTCACCCTACCCCCATCCCGCTCATGTTCAGGTCAACCCTACAGCCCATTCCGCCCACACAAACAAATACTGTCGCATGCACCGGCACACAGGCGCACATGCTACTGCAACCTACCTGCATATCTATCTATTCAACTACGTATTAAAATCTACCTATCTATCTATCTGTCTATCTCTATACCTGTATCTATCAATCTACATATACATCTCTGTATCTATATATATGTCTGTCTCTCTCTCTCTCTCTCTCTTCTCTCTCTCTCTCTCCTCTCTCTCTTCTCTCTCTCCTCTCTCTCTCTCTCTCTCTCTCTCTCTCTCTCTCTCTCCCTCTCTCTCCCCCCTCTCTCTCTCTCTCTCTCTCTCTCTCTCTCTCTCTCTCTCTCTCTCTCTCTCTCTCTCTCTCTCTCTCTCTCTCTCTCTCTCTCTCTCTCTCTCTCTCTCTCTCTCTCTCTCTCTCTCTCTCTCTCTCCCTCTCCTCTCTCCCCCCCCCTCCTCCCTCCCTCCCTCTCCCTCCGCCCCTCTCACTCTCCCCCTCTCCCTCCCTCCCCACTTCCCCCTCCCCTACCTCCCCCCTACCCTCCCCTCCCTCCCTCCCTCCCTCCCGTAGCCCAAACCCTATGCCAGTCGTCACAGCCTCAGGGCAGGCACCCAAAACTCTCTTCCTCCTGTACCAGCTTGATGACAGGCAGCCAGCCCCCGGAGGATGCCTTGCATGACTCCCTTCATCAACTGCTGACTCAGCGGCTGAGGTGCCGCATCAATCATGGCCCACAGGTCAGAGGCGCACATCTCCAAGACCAGGGCTGGCGACTGCTCCTGTACCGCCCCACCACAGTGGAAACTTTGTACTGCATAGCTTCCACTTCCCCCACTGTTCCACCTCAGTACTGCAAAACCAGGGCCGTGGCCTGCTCCTGTACTGCCATACAGCGGTGCCGTTCGTCGAATGCAAGAGCAGTTGCTCTTCCAAGGCCGGGGCATGCCACGTATTGCCCGAAAGGCTGAGCATACGGTTTGGATGAGGACGCTCTGGAAGATAAAATGGGGCTGTCCACAAAGGCTGGTTCCCTCCTTCCCTATGTGCACCCTGCCTGACAGAGCTCAGGGAGCCAGTTTGTGTGTGTGTGTGTGTGTGTGTGTGTGTGTGTGTGTGTGTGTGTGTGTGTGTGTGTGTGTGTGTGTGTGTGTGTGTGTTTGTGTGTGTGTGTGTGTGTGTGTGTGTGAGAGATTGATTAAGAGACAGTGACGGGGGAGAGAGTGCAGATAGAGAGATAGATATTAGATAGAGGTGAGAAGGGGGGGAGTTAGGGAGTGGGGAGAGAGAGGGAGTGAGAGGGGGGAAGCGAGAGGGGGAGAAGGGTGGGGGAGAGAGAGAGAGAGAGAGAGAGAGAGAGAGAGGAGAGAGAGAGAGAGAGAGAGAGAGAGAGAGAGAGAGAGAGAGAGAGAGAGAGAGAGAGAGAGAGAGGGGGGGGGAGAGAGAGAGAGAGAGAGAGAGAGAGAGAGAGAGAGAGAGAGAGAGAGAGAGAGAAGGGGGGGAGAGGGAGAGAGAGAGAGGGGGGGGGTAGAGGGTGCACATAACTTAAAATTGCAGCTGTGGCCAGAACCACGGCAAGCGCTGTCCAATGTCGTCAAAACAAACCCCATTCCATGACAGATCTTTCAAATCAAGTCTGCAGGGGAACTCACATCTGGGATATGGTCCACCAGGCCGATGACATTGTCGTGCTGGACAGAGATGAGGGCCAAAAGCTCTGGATATCGTGTGCTCAGCTCTTGGGAAGGGGCTCCTCTCACCGGAAAGGGCTGGAATACTCTTTTTATTGCAACTACCTTGCCTGTATCTTCCTGCCTTGCCACCATAACCTGAACAGTCCAGCACGGCTCTGTTCGGTGCGAAATGTGGGAACGAAGACATTGACTTACAAACGAGGCAGTTTCAAGTTTTTTCATGAAACGTAATGGCATCTTTGTGATCATCCGTGCTATATAGAAAATTCAGATTTGCGACCTCTGCAACTATCGGAGCATCGTACGTCGGAAAATCCTCCTTGGCCCAGCAAGCCAATAGAAACATAGGAATGCTTATCAGAACGCAATCTCTTAATTCCAAAAAAATCGTCCAATCCTCCGAAGGCGTCGTCATTTTCAAACTTTCCGCCGGAGTCACTGTCCCCATGTTCGATCTCGAGATCCTGCATCTCATTTCCTAGGTCTAGATCCCCATAGCCCACTTCCATCAGTAAAATACATGTAACTCTACTATGCATGCCAAAGACTGTTGATGTATTGGATGCGCAAGGCCTGGACCTACAGTCGCGGAGGGGCTGCACAGGCGTTCCATGAGGTCTACGCTACAGCAGTACTTTCTTCTGATAATAGCAATCCTTCAGGACTTCAAGAATTTTGTCATATTGAGTTGAGACATGCTACAAATGCAGTAAATATGACCCTTTTGGAGCTGCAGGACAGGCAGTACAACGACAAAAATTCCATTGCCACGGGAGGGCTAGTAAACCCCCAAAAGGATTGACTAATGGCGAACAAGCACGTGACTCCAGATCACGAATGGACAATCAAGGATATTTCAGGTGAAACAACGGGGAACAGGCTAGGTGATATAGAAAACCAAAGGATAGGATTCAAACAAGCAACTGAGGAAACCATTAGGTGGGTCCCTCCCTCTTGACTGATATACCCGGGGGACGGGTGGCTCTACGCACCTTCATTGGTGTTAGTGGCCGTCGCCACTGGTTTTGGTAATATAAGACGATATTGCGAGTTTCGAAGCATGGAGTTTGGTGCCAGAGCACCTGGGAGGTTTTCAGGGCAGTTCGAAGCCTGGGCAGCGAACTTAGAGGCCCCAGACGAGCTTGGGGTGCAAGCCCCGCCGAGTAAGACGTTATGTAGCGTGCTGTTAAGCAGGGAGGGAACCCCACATAAGCTTTACGAGGTGGCAGCGGTTCATTTCGGCGACATTGATGCTCTGACGCAAAACCAGTTTGTAAAGTTAGTCTGTAAGACGGCGGTTCGGTCCCCAGGGGACGCTCCGCACACTGTGGTTGTGGTGCATACTAGTCTGGTCAGCGCAGGTCGCGAATACTCTGAAGCTGTGCTTAAAAACCCAGATGCAGTAGCACAGTTTGATCCTGAGAGGGTACTATTGACTCCTCCATCAATATTCGATAGGCTAGACCGGGTTTTTGTGACGAAGATAGAACCGCCGGCAGTGTGGGTGGGATACAGCGCACAGATTGCCAGGCAAAGTCTTGGTTCGCCGCCAGCGAAGATAGCAAAAAAAGATAAAATCCAAAGAGAAAATCGAAGGCCCAAGCAAGAGATCAAGAAGCCGCTCAAGCAGTGCGTCTTCGTCACAGTCCGAAGAGGACAGAAAGAAACCTCGAACTGAAGCAGAGAAAGTGGCCCAAGCCAACAAGGTAAGTTATTGTTAAACACGGCAATTTCGGTTGGCTGAGGATTGTGTTATTTTGGCCCAAGGGCATGATTGATTGTGCAGCTGCAAGAAGTTAAACCTGTGTGGCATGCTAACGCTGTGAGACCTATCCAGGGGAGCAAGGGACCTGAAGTGTGCAAAAGTAAGGATAGAATTAGTGGTCGTGAGCGGTGAGTGTTGAGAGAGAGAGGTAAACCAGGTTAGCTAAGTAAGGGAGGCATATCCCTTGGAGAGGGGGGAGGAAAAACGGTGCTGCGAGGGCAGGGCAGCAGCGTGTGCCAAAAGGGGAGTGGAGTAGCTTACAGAAAGGATGGGGCTGTGTAGCGCGCCGGTAGGCAGACGGTGCCGGGGATCGGCCCCGCACGTGCCGGGCGGTACATTGGTACTGGGTGTAGCCTCATAGGCTCGCACTATATATGGTATGGTGCTCGGACCATACTAGCACTTTCGTCGGTGCACGGCCATCCTTTGCAAGAATATTACATTTTGGCCGTCATGACCTCCCCCTCCCCCTACATTTTCGTAGAGAATCGCTTCAACGCCTCGTGGAACTTGTAGCGCAACCATCAGCCAAAGGCCGTCATCATATGGTCACTCCCCTATGGGGTACACAGCTCTCACCTCCCAACGTAAGCCTCATCTCTCTTTCTCTTCTCACTATCCAGCGTAAGCTTCCTCTCTCCCTCTCTCCTCCCCCCAAAGACACGTTGCCCACCACGAGGCCCACGTGGTGAACGGGTCTATGGACCAATGCCAGGCAAGGAGCAGAGGCAACTGGGCCAGGCAGACAAAAGAAGTGTCTAATGTGCCGCAACACAAAAGAACAAATCCTTCATTAAGCAATGATGGAAGCAAAACCAGCATGCAAAGCTCATTCCACATTCATGGCATTTTCCAACGGCCCCATAAATGCACTACTAAGCCAACCGAGCACTAAAAGAGCCTTTCAAAATAGAAAGCATGTTCAGCTCCATGCTACTCGGCGCCAATCAACAAAGCAAGACCTCGTCATATCCGTGTAAGATCGGCATCCGGAAAAGTTGACACTTTACCATCGAAATCCCAACGATATGCTTGAAACACCAAAGCTTCATTAAGGCAATGCAAGTTGAAAACATTTGCAAAGGATTAGCAACCCAAAGCAAGCCAAATGAGGGGAAGCGTACATCCCCTCATTTGCCCGTCATGAGTCTGCCTGCCGCGCGCTACATGGGCGTCATCCATGGCCGTTCCAAGTGGTGAAACGTGTGGGTACCCAAGCTTATGAGCTTGACCTCCCAGCACGATGGCGGATTCATGATGTCTTTCATGTCTCCAACCTGGAACGCTACCGTCGGGATGGTTCGATGCAACCCCCACCACCGGCAGAGGTGCTGGAGGGGGAGGATGAGTAGGAGGTGGAAGCCTTAATGGACCACCGTCGTGTCAATTCACGTGGCCGTCCCAAGTATGAGTACCTTGTCCGCTGGACGGGTTCCTCGTCAGAGCATGACACCTGGGAAGAGGAACGGAATTTGGCAAATGCTCCCAATGTTGTAAAGGGATACTGGGACAAAGTCAACGCACGGGCACCAAGAGGCGGGGCACGTCGTCGTGGGAAGGTTGACTAGGGGAAACACAGCAGCACGAGCCTGTCAAGCTGCGTCACCGGGGGGTCGTGGTTTACCCATACGTTCACGTGATCACAGAACGTCCCCTGACTTGGTGGCTAAGTGTCGTCCAGCCCCTGCCCCTACTATCCGCCCTGAAGTTAGCAACTTCACTGCTTCTTCGTGGGAATGTGTACACGTGGAGTGTACATCTGTTCACGCCGACGACTGCCCTTTGGGCCCCGTCACTGCGGGATTTTGGTCTAGGCGTACCATAGAGATACCTCAGGCAAGTGTACACCCAGGCTGGCAGTTGCGGCTGCGGTTTGGTGTCTGGAGGAGACTCACCGGCTCAATGTATAAGATATAGAAGTGTAGCAGTGACCTTCTATATGCCTCTGCCTGTGACTGTGGCTTGCTTCGGCAGGCCTCCCGGGAGCTCGGTCACCTAGGAGGGGGCGAATGTAGCGCGCCGGTAGGCAGACGGTGCCGGGGATCGGCCCCGCACGTGCCGGGCGGTACATTGGTACTGGGTGTAGCCTCATAGGCTCGCACTATATATGGTATGGTGCTCGGACCATACTAGCACTTTCGTCGGTGCAGGGCCATCCTTTCCAAGAATACTACATTTTCGTCATGACGAAGGCGTTGAGTTTCGTGTAGTCACGGACCACAAGGCTATCACTTATTTGGACACTTTGCCTACTTTAAGTAGACGGCAAACCAGGTGGGCAGAGTTCCTTTCAAGGTTCAATTTTCGCATGGACTATGCCCCCGGAACGTCCAATGTGGTGGCTGACGCTCTGAGTCGGCATCCGTCCGACTATGAGGCTCCTTGTCCAATCATCAATGGCGTGGTGATTGGTGGGTGTTCGCACCCGGCGCACCGTTGTCTGCCAACGCTCTCTCTTTGTGCCTTGGTTGGCACTATCCGCTCTGCGGGGGAGGGGAGTGCTGCGGCCGGGGTTGCTCTGTCTTGGAAGGGCAAATTTGTCCAGGGTTATACTCAAGACCCATGGTTCCAAGATAAGCAGAATGTTGAAGGTCTGCTAGACTTTGACGGCTTCCTTCTGAGGGAGGGGAAGGCCGTGGTTCCGGATGCTTTCGGGCTGCGAGCTCACATCCTCAAGGAACTGCATGATAGCCCGTATGCTGGCCATCAAGGAGTGAAGAAAACCTTGGCCCTGGTAAGGCGCCATTATTGGTGGCCTACCATGCTTGCTGACATCGAACGTTACGTGCTAACGTGCCACTTGTGTCAGAAGAACAAGGCTCGGAACACTTTGCCTGCGGGGTTGCTGCAACCTTTACAGTTGCCGCTGAATCCTTGGCACACGGTGACTATGGATTTCATTACCCAATTGCCTAGGACAGGCAAGGGTCATGATGCCATTTTCGTCGTAGTGGATAAGCTGACCAAGATGGTGCATCTTATGCCCACAACCACCAAGGCTACGGCTGAGCAGACGGCTAAGCTGTACGTTGACAATGTGTGGAAGTTGCATGGTGTTCCCCAAGTGGTGGTGTCCGATAGAGATAATCTCTTCACCAGCCACTTTGCTAGAGCTTTGTGTCAATCCATTGGGACTCGACAAGCCATGTCAACAGCCTACCATCCGCAGACGGATGGGCAGACTGAGAGAGTGAATCGAGTGCTCGAGGACATGCTACGCATGTATGTGGCCAAGTCCCAGGATGATTGGGATGAGAAGTTGGTCTGTGCAGAATTCGCGATCAATAATTGCGATCACGAGTCCACGGGGTCCTCGCCGTTCTTGCTGAACTACGGGTTTCACCCCCACCTGCCAGTCGCGATTCTCCCCAATAGACGGGTACCTGGTGCGTCTGACTTTGTTCAAGGCATGCAACGCCTCATCAATGAGGCCAGGATGACCCATCGGGTGGCCACTGCTAGACAAGCGCAGTATGCCAACACCAAACGAAGGGACGTTCAATTTGGTGTGGGGGACTGGGTCCTCCTCTCCTCAAAGAACCTCCGTTTCAAGGTGGGCACGCCCAAGCTCCTCCCGCGTTGGGTAGGGCCGTTCCAAGTCGTGAAACGTGTGGGTACCCAAGCTTATGAGCTTGACCTCCCGGCACGATGGAGGATTCATGATGTCTTTCATGTCTCCAACCTGGAACGGTACCGGCGGGATGGTTCGATGCAACCCCCACCACCTGCAGAGGTGCTGGAGGGGGAAGATGAGTACGAGGTGGAAGCCTTAATGGACCATCGTCGTGTCAATTCACGTGGCCGTCCCAAGTATGAGTACCTTGTCCGCTGGAAGGGTTACTCGTCAGAGCATGACACCTGGGAAGAGGAACGGAATTTGACAAATGCTCCCAATGTTGTAAAGGGATACTGGGACACAGTCAACGCACGGGCACCACGAGGCGGGGCACGCCGTCGTGGGCAGGTTGACTAGGGGAAACACAGCAGCACGAGCCTGTCAAGCTGCGTCACCGGGGGGTCGTGGTTTACCCATACGTTCGCGTGATCACAGAACGTCCCCTGACTTGGTGGCTAAGTGTCGTCCAGCCCCGGCCCCTACTATCCGCCCTGAAGCTAGCAACTTCACTGCTTCTTCATGGGAACCTGTACACGTGGAGTGTACATTTGTTCACGCCGACGACTGCCCTTTGGGCCCCGTCACTGCGGGATTCTGGTCTAGGCGTACCATAGAGATACCTCAGGCAAGTGTACACCCAGGCTGCGGTCTGGTGTCTGGAGGAGACTCGCCGGCTCAAAGTGTGATGTATAGAAGTGTGGCAGTGACCTTCTATACGCCTCTGCCTGTGACTGCGGCTTGCTTTGGCAGGCCTCCCGGGAGCTCGGTCACCTAGGAGGGGGACGTATCAATGTACGTTGTACATTGTCAACGTACAGCTTAGCCGTCTGCTCAGCCGTAGCCTTGGTGGTTGTGGGCATAAGATGCACCATCTTGGTCAGCTTATCCACTACGACGAAAATGGCATCATGACCCTTGCCTGTCCTAGGCAATTGGGTAATGAAATCCATAGTCACCGTGTGCCAAGGATTCAGCGGCAACTGTAAAGGTTGCAGCAACCCCGCAGGCAAAGTGTTCCGAGCCTTGTTCTTCTGACACAAGTGGCACGTTAGCACGTAACGTTCGATGTCAGCAAGCATGGTAGGCCACCAATAATGGCGCCTTACCAGGGCCAAGGTTTTCTTCACTCCTTGATGGCCAGCATACGGGCTATCATGCAGTTCCTTGAGGATGTGAGCTCGCAGCCCGAAAGCATCCGGAACCACGGCCTTCCCCTCCCTCAGAAGGAAGCCGTCAAAGTCTAGCAGACCTTCAACATTCTGCTTATCTTGGAACCATGGGTCTTGAGTATAACCCTGGACAAATTTGCCCTTCCAAGACAGAGCAACCCCGGCCGCAGCACTCCCCTCCCCCGCAGAGCGGATAGTGCCAACCAAGGCACAAAGAGAGAGCGTTGGCAGACAACGGTGCGCCGGGTGCGAACACCCACCAATCACCACGCCATTGATGATTGGACAAGGAGCCTCATAGTCGGACGGATGCCGACTCAGAGCGTCAGCCACCACATTGGACGTTCCGGGGGCATAGTCCATGCGAAAATTGAACCTTGAAAGGAACTCTGCCCACCTGGTTTGCCGTCTACTTAAAGTAGGCAAAGTGTCCAAATAAGTGATAGCCTTGTGGTCCGTGACTACACGAAACTCAGGGGCCCCCTCTAGGTAGCACCTCCAGACTGTCAATGCATGCACCACAGCTAGAAGTTCTTGCTCCCCAGTAGGATAGCCTTGTGGTCCGTGACTACACGAAACTCAGGGGCCCCCTCTAGGTAGCACCTCCAGACTGTCAATGCATGCACCACAGCTAGAAGTTCTTGCTCCCCAGTAGGATAGTTAACCTCAGCGGGAGTCAAGCGACGACTCTCGTAGGCAACTGGGCGACCCTCCTGGTACAACACGGCCCCCAACCCTGCCAAAGACGCATCGCAATGGACCTCAAACGGCTTTGAGAAGTCAGGATACGCTAAGCAAGGTGCATGTGTCAAGGCATGTTTAATCTCGGTAAACGCCCGAACACACCCAGCACTCCATACCCAGGTCACACCTTGGCGTAGGAGTCTGTACAGTGGCGATGCAAGTGCTGCAAAATTGCGAACAAACTTGCGAAAGTAAGTTGCCAGCCCCAGGAAAGACCGCAACTCGCCAACATTCTTCGGTGTGCTCCAATTAGCAACTGAAGCCACCTTACGTGGGTCCACTTTAATCCCATCTGCTGAGACTAAATGGCCCAAGTACTCCAGCTCATCCTTGGCGAAAGAGCACTTCTTTAGGTTAGCATACAACTTATGCTGCCGCAACAGTTCAAGGACTTTGCGGAGATGCTCCCTATGCTCTTCAATGGACTTGCTGTAGATGAGGATGTCATCAAGGTACACGAGCACAAACTTGTGCAGGTAAGGAGCAAAGATAGCATTCATGGCAGTTTGAAACGTGGCCGGGGCATTAGTCAGCCCAAATGGCAAAACCCGCCACTCGAACAACCCCGCGGGTGTTCTGAAAGCTGTCTTTGGCATATCCTCATCTGTGATCCGGATCTGGTGATAGCCAGACGTGAGGTCAAGACTAGAGAACACTGTAGAACCCTGCAGTTGATCAAGAGTATCATCGATACGAGGCATCGGATACCTGTTCTTGACCGTCTGTCGATTCAAAGCTCGGTAATCAATGACCATCCGGAGGCTTCCATCCTTCTTTTGCACAAAAAGAATGGGCGCACCATAGGGTGATGTAGACGGCTGTATATACCCTTTGTCCAACAATAGCTTTGTCTGGCGTAACGCCTCATCATACTCTAAGCGTGAAAGCCGGTACAACGGACGAGACGGTGGACGAGCATGTGGATCGTTCAAGGGTATAGTGTGTCTAACCCCTTGCCTCTCAGGCGGAAGGTGCGGGACATCTTCAGGGAAAACATCTTGGAATTCACTGAGTATGTCAACAACAGGAGAGTTAGGAGAAGGAATGGAGACATTCGGATCGGTAGATAGATCGGTTACAATTGCCAGAAAGGACTGACAGCCCTTTCTGCTTAACCTTCTAGCCTGCACTGCAGACAAAACCAATCTAGGCACATCCTCCACTTCTGAACCCTTCAAAGGCCTCTCCTCCTTAGGCGGGCAACGCAAAACGAACGGCTTGTTCTTTCTTGTATACCCCCTAACGGTGTCCTCTTCAAACATGAGATTTGCACGGAATGTCTTTAACCAGGGAGTCCCCAACAGCACATTCCAATCCATGGCAAAGTCTAGCACAAGACACGACACCTTAGCAAACTGTACCCCCTGGATGACAATGTCTAAGACAGCACATCCGATGTGGTTTACAGTTCTCCCGTCAGCCAACTTAATGCTTAAAGAATCCCCCTTCGGCGGCACAATCTCCAAGTGAAGGGCTTTAGCAAAGTCTGCACTGACCACATTGCAAGAAGCTCCAGAGTCCAGCATCGCCGTGGCCTTGCTCCCCTGCACCTCGGCAGGAAACACCATCACAAGCTGTGACACGGCTTCTTGACAAGCAAATGCATGAATAGACGTCAAACATGCAGGGCCTACATCACCAAGCGAAGGCCCACACCTTCAAGCATTAGAAGGTCCCGCGCCGGGGCTTGTCTTCTTGCCAGAAGACCCCTTCTTGAGAGGGCATTCGAATGCAAAATGGCCGGGCTTGTTGCATTCGAAACAGACGCCAGAGGCCAGCTTCCCAGCCGCCTCCCGCCTGTCCTGGCTTAGGCCGTACTTCTTCTGAAGTTTGCCCAAGTGGCGTGTGGCTCCCTTGGGATGGTTATGGGCAGGACGCTTGGTCCCACGGTCCCGAGGTACTTCTCCCTCCTCGCGGTCCCCATAGACCTTCTCCTTTCCCTTGGAGACACCTGAAAGCATAGCCAACAAAGATTCAGCCTCTTTGGCAGCTTTCACCACCGCCTCCACATTGCTCATCTCACGCCTTACCGAGGCATCCTTCATAATGAGTTCAAGTAGAGCGGGTTTTAGGCCAGCCCGAAAAGCTGCACAAGCTTCAGGCCCAGTTACTGGATATGTGACTGCCTCAACTGTTATTGCCCTAAAGGCAGTATAGTATTGAGCCACTGTTCCAGATTGTTTAAGTTGCGCCAAACGGTATCGCACGGTGTCTTCCACTGACATATCGATAAAGTTGGCCAACAATTCAGCTTTAAACAAATCAAAGTCTTTCACATCCTTGCCATGCAAAGCCAAAGACTTTTTAATCAAAGCCCATTGTTCAGCTGCTTTCCCAGAAAGACACAAGGATGCGTGATCCACAAGCGTGTCAGGAGTGAGCTGCAACAACGCCGCGTATGCCGCAAACTGCTCGAACCAAGTTGTTATCTTAGTCCCATCCTTGCTTCCATTAAACATAGGCGCTGGAGGCCTCGTTTTAGGAGCAACGAAAGGCATAGGCGAGGGAGACGCACCTTGTCCCCCCCCCGATCCTTGCAGCAAACGCATAATCGCGTCCATCTTGCCGTCCAGGCTGCCAACTTGGGTCCCCAAAGACCCAATATCAGTGTTAAGAGCTTGGACAGACGACTCTATGCTGGTCACCCGTCTGTCGTGTAGGACATGACTCGGGATCCGAGCATAAAAAGCGCGCGCCGCAGCGCACCAAAGCCAATACCTCCACACAACTTTTGCCCAAATAGTGGAAGCTTCCACTAAATCTTTGGAACATTGTGCAAGGCCTAGGCCATCGTCGCCCTCAGAGGACGGGTGCCGAACTGAATCGGCACACTCCGTCATAAGTGCCCGAGCCTCTTTCAAATCGTTGATGACTTCAACAATGCCGAGCCTTGCCCACTCAAGAGCTTCCTCAGCAGTCTCAAAGTCAAAAACCTTGGAAAGCAAGCCCTTCCAGTCATAACCCGAAGTCGAGTCGACCGGGTCAACACCCTCTGGAATATCTGGCACCTCAATATCCAACTCTTTCAGATATGAATAATAAGGTCTAGTATTTCCAGGGTATGGGAGCCTCCTTAACGTGTATCGAGGAGGTTTGCCCACCAAAGGGACGAGGTCGGTCGGGATCGGCGGCAAAACGAGAGCCATTAAACCCAAACAAAGGAGCGCAACCCCAAACCGAAAAGCAAAGATGCTTAAAAAAAATTTTGTCAAGCCAATCAAAGCAGAAGTGACCGATATGGGGCACCAAATGTAAAGTTATCCGAATTGTTTGCACCGATGAAAGTGCCGGTGTGGCCCGAGCGCCACACCGTATGTGCTAGCGCGAAGCCTAAAGAGGCTACGCCTAGCCTAATGTACCGCTTGGCATCCGACGGGGCTAACCCTGGCGGAGTCTGCCTGCCGCGCGCTACAGCAGGTTACCATCATTTCAGGGTGCACAAGGAGGATCAAAAGTACCTGGGTTTGAGTTTTCAAGGAAAATTTTTTGTGTTTACTGTGTTACCATTTGGTTTGTCTTCTGCATGCAGAACCTACACAAGGTTCATGCTACAGGTGTATGCTCCTCTCAGGGAGAGAGGCCTCAGGATGACCACGTTTGTGGATGATGCAATTTTCCTGGCTGCTAGTCACATACAGGGGTGGATGGGCATGAGGGCACTGCTGTTGCTGTTAACGTATTTGGGTTTTTGCTTGTCCAGGAGCAAGTGTGTGTCAGAACCAGCCAAGAAAGGGCAGTATCTTGGCTTGATAGTGGACTTAGAGGAACAAGCTTTCAAGGTGCCCCAAGACAAAGCAGAGTTCATTTTGGAGGAAATAGGCAAGGTTAGGACAGCTGGGGGTACCAAGAGGGACATGGCAAGGTTGGCAGGCATGTTAGTGAGTGTGGCCCCTGCAGTACGGCTAGCCCCCTTATACATCAGGAGGTTGTTTCAAGCCATGGGGGAGCTCCGGGAATGGGGAGAGAGCTTGACAGAGGAGTTAGCAACGTTAACGGAAGAAGATTTGCTGTATTGGGTGGAGGCTTTAGAAAGGCAGAAGGGCAAGCCATGGAGACAGGAGGGACCAGTCTTCGTGTGCTATGGGGATGCATCTGCTAGGGGTTATGGGGGTTTCTCAGAAGAGTTGCTGCTGCAACCCATGCAGGAGAGTTTCACAGCAGAGGAACAGGAGCTCATGAGCAAGGGGGCACTGTCTTCTTGTCACAGGGAGGTGAAGAATATATGCCTATTGGTCAGGACATGCATTAGAGCCAACACGGACAAGCTGCGGGGGGCGGTGCTGTTGGTATTCTGCGACAATCAGGGTGCAGTGTCTAATGTTAATAGCATGAATGGTAAGACTCACACCCTCAAAGAGCTAAGGC
Organism: Botryococcus braunii; assembly: GCA_002005505.1. Classification (NCBI taxonomy): domain Eukaryota; kingdom Viridiplantae; phylum Chlorophyta; class Trebouxiophyceae; genus Botryococcus; species Botryococcus braunii. The sequence continues at coordinate 20,590 of KV908477.1, read as the reverse complement.
TGATGTTTGAGGCTGCAGCTGAGGTAGGTGTGGAAGTGAGGGCCCAGTGGGTACCAAGAGACACTCCTGAAATCCAGGTGGCTGACCTGCTGTCTAGGTGTGATGATGCAAGTGACTTTGCAGTAGATAGGGGTATATATACACAGATATGTAAGACAGGTCTGCCAGAAGGAGGCATATGGGGTTTTCCCACAGGGGATTGCTTTGCAGGAACAGTAGACAAGTTCCACCAAGTGAAAAGGTATTTTACAAGGTACCCTGCTGCAGAGGGTATGGGGGCAGATGCACTGGTCATGCCCTGGAGTTTACTAGACCCCACAGATGGCACACCTCTGCTGTGGGTATTCCCACCCAGAGAGTGCCTCAGGGAGGTAATAGCCAAAGTAGCACAAGAAAGAAAAAACTGCATACTGGTGGTATGCAATAGACCAGCCAAGTGGAAGACTTGGCTGCTCCATTTGCCAGTCAGGGCAGAAACGACGGTTCCCCCCAGAAAGCACATGTTTGTGTTAGGTTCTCGTTTCCCACCTCACATGCTGCAGGATGGAGACTATCAGTGTCACCTGACTTGCAGCTTGATATTGTTTGAGAAGCCCAGAAGGCCAGCCTCTGTCACAGGGGCCAAGCGTAAAAGGGCAGGCACAGGCTGAGCACGTCAGGTTAGGCGAACCTTTTTGTTAGGACGTTTCCCCTTAGGCAGCTTAGGGGGCAAGTGACGGGTTGGGTCGATGTAGCGTTTGGTCACGCTGGGAGTTTTGATTTGAGCGAGGCGGCCCAAAGCCTCCAGAGTCTGACCTTGCTGGTCGTGATGCTGGAGGGAGCCTCGCCTGCTCCCATGCAAGGTGGCGTGGTAGGGGATGTTGGCAGCTGTAAAATGGAAGTCGATGTCTTCTTCGAATGAAATATCCTTATTATGAAATGGTCCTTATTGGAGGACAAGGGGCGGCAAAGAAACTGGGTGATGGGGTGACCCAGTGCGGCAGACTGGACCAGCAAGGCATGGAGACGCTGGATTGGGCAGAGGGGGTCATCTTTGCGAGTGATGATCATCACCTCAGGGTGCAGGTTGTGCTTGATTTCTAGGGCCTTAAATAAGACTACCCCGCCGAGAGGAATCAGCAGGGAGGGGTACAAGCTGGGCCCAGCAGGCGTCCCTGCACAGGCCGACAGAATGTGAGCATAAAAAAAAAACAAAAAAAAAAAAAAGGGGGCATGAAGAGAGAGAGAGGACATGAAGCAGAGACCCAAGGGGGGAATGGAGGAGTAGCTGACAAAGTGGGGGGGGGACATACCAGAAGTCAGCCACAGGTCATCCAAGCACCAGGAGACAGCAGTAGCCCCACGCGAGCATGTTTCCCACAAAATTGTCATGGTGAAGGCATCTCGGTGCAGGCGGAGCAAGGGGACGCCGGTGGTGTTGCTGATGCGAATATCCAAGCGTGCCATGACTTGCTGCAGGTCTGACAAGCTCCAGGGGTGAGCTGACTGGGGATTATAACCCAAGTGGGCCAGCCAGCGGGTGTAGCCAGTGGCCCACTCTGCCACGTCTAAAGAACGCACAGGATTGCCTGCAACATATAATTTGTACATCACTTACACGTTTACAAAACGGTTACACGTTTAGTCAAACCCATGCACACAGTTTCCATCAGGTAGCAAGGCTTCATGCTAGTATTGGGGACATTGACAGCCTACCTCGACCACGGAGAGGGTCCCAGTTGCCATGGGTGGTGGCATAGCGGTCAAACTCAGTGGCCAGGAAAGACAATAGGCAGCGCATGCTAACCGGCGCAGCAAGGTCCAAGCCTTGATGTTTATATCTACCGCAGGTGGTGGCCCACAAGGTCATGTAGACTTTGATGTCTTGAGGGGTCCCTTGGAGGGCATGGCGGCCAGTGTCACTCATGAACTCACAGAATTTATCGAAGGCACTGATCTTCTTCTGCATGGTGGCCCCCTTGACTGCTAGCAGCTGGATGGAGTTGGCCCTGGTGAGCCACTGGAAGTACTGGTCAGCAGCTGTAGCACTCAGGGGAGGGCCAGTGTGGCAGGGGATTTGGCGGCCCAGGAGCAAGGTGTCAGCCATGCCTAGGAGTCCTGGGGACCCTATGATGGCTGCCAAGGGGGATCCTGCATGCTGCAGGACAGCCAGCTAGTCAGCAGGCTGCCAGTTGGGGGAACTGGGAAGGTGGATGGTCTGGTGGAAAATTACTCACCAGCTTAGGGTTCCCAAGCCCTAATACCACCATATAAAGGTCAGTCAACCGGGAGTAAACCCAAATGGTGTAAGCGGATTGGCACGCAAAAGGTTCGTGGGAAATTCCATTGCCACGGGAGGGCTAGTAAACCCCCAAAAGGATTGACTAATGGCGAACAAGCACGTGACTCCAGATCACGAATGGACAATCAAGGATATTTCAGGTGAAACAACGGGGGAACAGGCTAGGTGATATAGAAAACCAAAGGATAGGATTCAAACAAGCAACTGAGGAAACCATTAGGTGGGTCCCTCCCTCTTGACTGATATACCCGGGGGACGGGTGGCTCTACGCACCTTCATTGGTCCCGCCCGCCCACCCGGATGGTCTGGTGGAAAATTACTCACCAGCTTAGGGTTCCCAAGCCCTAATACCACCATATAAAGGTCAGTCAACCGGGAGTAAACCCAAATGGTGTAAGCGGATTGGCACGCAAAAGGTTCGTGGGAATTTAAACAGTACGACAGATCAGTAGCCGTAAATCTTCCTTTTTCTATCAGTAGCCGTAAAGGATTGGGTAGAATAGAACTAAACAAAAGTCAAGAAGAGAGCATACATACATCCGCCTGTAAAAGAGAGGTACCGCAATCTACAGGATGACTTGTGATTTGCCGTATGTGTTAACGGTTGTTTAGGGAGTGCTGTAGTAAGGCGCAAGTCCCGTGGTCGATGGCCGGCAATACTATTCTCTGGATACGCTGTATCACCAGCTTCTAACCTCTCACATGGCGTTCGAGTGTGCCTGTAGTAGGGAAACTCTTGGACTGTCACTTTCACGCCTGTCTTTGTCGAACAAGCGTGTGGCCGGAATGGGACGTTCGAGTCAAATAGAGTTGCTTAAAAGACGAAACTCGACTAGAAGAACAAAAGCGCTATTGCACGAGGTCAAGGTTCGTATGGAGGCTGGGCTTGGCCAATCTGAAGTGGCAGTTTACTTCCGGTTCGCGGACGTGCTTGTTTACGCGAAGGCGGGTGACAAGCTTCTCGAGGTGGAAACCCTGTTCTCACTAATGGTTGAGCAGGTCATATTTTTCTTGGGCTGGGGATTCCTGGTGTTAGCATACGTAGCAAACAACGTATGAACAGCGTCTCGACGGTGCGGACTTCAGTCAGGGATCAGCGTCCTGGTCCAGTCCACCAGCTCCGAGTTTGCTATCAATAATCTACTAGAGGAACATTGCCTCAAAAGCTGATGCATGCCTGCATGGTATGTGAAGGTCGCAGAGGTTGCAGGGGTCACCATTCCCAGCAGTTGCTGCTCAGGCTCTTGTGGTTCCTGTGAGGTACCGCCCATACGTGCTAACTTTTATGAGCTGACACACCTTTTCTTGCAGTTTCGAAAGCAAGATAACATGGGGAAGAACAGCAAGTGCAAAGCCCCCTGACACTTGCAACCCCCCCCCCCCCCCCCCACACACACACACACACACACACACACACACACACACACACACACACACACACACACACACACACACACACACACACACACACACACACACACACACACACACACACATATACGCGCGCGCGCGCGCAAACGCACGCACGCACTCACACACACACACACACACACACACACACACACACACACACACACACACACACACACACACACACACACACACATACATCACACACACACACGCGCGCGCATGCACACACACAGCGAAAGAAAGAGAGGTGGGTGAAGGGAGGGAGGGATGACAGGGTTGAGCACATGTACTTACCGAATAGGAGGAGCTGGTGTTTGGTCAGGCCGGGGACCAAGACAATATGTGCAAGAGCAGAAGTTTTGACTTCTGCGCTTTGCAGGTGGAGGTGACCAAAGTTACAGCAGACGGACAGAAAAGCCAAGCAAGTGTGGTACGCGCATGTGTTGCCGGAATACCTCCGGGATTCACCAGGCTGGACATCGATGAAATAGAGGATCCCATATGGGGGACTGATGGGTGGGATACCTGATATTTCGTGCCCCCCGGGTCAGACCCCGCCGCACTGTCCAGTGTCCCAGCCGGAATGATGTGCCAATATGATGTACAATAGCCCATCATAGACTGTTTCACGTGCTCGTGCTGCATACTGAGGTACCAAGGGCCTTAAGGGTGGCAACGTGAAAGTACCAGGGTACTGGGGTACCGAGGTTGTTCCAGCTTGAGCAAGGTGCTGGGGGAGGGGGGGGGGATAACTCCTGGAGAACCTCATTTTTGATATGACCCTTCGAGTTTTCTGGTACAGATGTAACATGAATTGTAGAAACACACCCGTGGAGTGACTCCACTCCACACATCGTGGACACAGACTCTTGAATCTCCCCAGAGTGATGGGGAGGGGGGAGCATTCTTCCTTGCCTTTTCGTCCTTGTCCTTTTGCAATAACCAGTGGCTCACTCATGGACTGAATCATAGGGCGGTGGCCAGCATTGGCAAGGAGAGGTGGAGGTCTGCTCTGTGTCTTGGACATCAGGACTCATTACATAATAGGCTGTCTAAGGCCCGGAGGCTAACGTGGTAAGGCAGCGAGACATCGGGCTGCTACTGCCATAAGTAAAACAGGCTGATGTACAAGGAAGACATCATGTTTAGTATCATGTGAGCGCTTTTTGGTTGACAGGTCCATTTTGGAGCTAGGTTTTGCGACCGCAGTGGTTCCCTGTCAAACATGGATGAGAGACAAGCATATAGCCAGGAGCAAGCAGGGCACTGCAGAAGGTGTTCAAAGCAGGAACACTAGTGGTTGGCTCACCGGGCAGTATGCAAGCTGTTGAATGCTCTTGATATCTGGTGTTGACCCGCAGGGAGACCATTCCCCCCCCCCCCCCTTTTTTAAGTTACCTTTTGTGTTTCTTTTTTTTCCCGCTCTTGAGGATGTACTTTTCGCCCATGAGTCCAGCAGTCCGCTGAACATGCCTTCAGGAAGTTGAAGATGGAGACCCTCTTTTAAGCGAATTTCCACGTGTCAAAGAAGATGGTGCGTGCAACACAGCAATCTGGTCAGCTATCGTTTTGCTCTGGCAGACGTTGCATGTGACGATAATGAGCTCAGAGCAGCGACCTTGTCAAGTGATGACGGTGGTCCAATGCGTAAGAACCATATGGTGGCGATGATCGAGGTCCCTGCGGGATAGAGTCCTGACTGAATGGTAGACCAAGTCCTTGGTCCTTGGCATACGTGGCTCTCAGCAAAGAGTCCTCGTCCCGGAGGCACATCGGGGTCTTGGACTCTCAGTGGTCACCAAAGAATTCATGAGATACATCAACGACAAGGAAGATGGTCAGGAGGTCATTGTGGTTGTTCAGTTCAGTTGTTCAGTTCCAGTTTTTAGTTTGAGGATGACGTGGCAGACATCTCTATTCCACACGGATGGCGCACTTTTTTATTCCTGGTAGGGAGGGGGGAGAAGGGGGGAGGGGGAGAGAGAGAGAGAGAGAGAGAGAGAGAGAGAGAGAGAGAGAGAGAGAGAGAGAGAGAGAGAGAGAGAGAGAGAGGGGAGGGAGGGAGGGAGGGAGGGAGGGAGGGAGGGAGGGAGAGAGAGAGAGAGAGAGAGAGAGAGAGAGAGAGAGAGAGAGAGAGAGAGAGAGAGAGAGAGAGAGAGAGAGAGAGAGAGAGAGAGAAGGGAGAGGAAGGGGAGGGAGGGGGGAGGGAGAGAGGGGGCGGAGAGAGAGAGGGGGGGGGGTAGGAGGTCTCCTTTCAGGACCCCTGAAAGGGTCAACGACATGGAGTAGAGAAGGATTACAAGGAGGCATGCGGGTTCAGCTCATGGACGGGCAGTAGTCCTGAACTAGTACGACAACGATTGGCGAGTCCAAGCCGGCTGGCTGAGGAAGGCGTCATGGGCCAGGACTTATGGCCCCACTGGCCGAAACCCTAGCCCCTTGGTGACACCAACCGTGCGTCAACCGCTTTAGGTGCAACACTGCTTAATTACAAACCTGTGGTGTCTGGGCTACTGATGACAAGACTTGATATACGGTGCAGTACTAAAAGTGGAGAGGCAACCCATATTTTTTTCCAAGAAAAGTAGGTCATCCCTTGTAGTTGTACTGATGCCTTAAATGCTGTTTTTTGGCAGCCAAATTCCACGTGCTTCGGTGTCATTCCGGTACAAATCTAGGAAGAAAAGTAGAAAAGGGCGGAAATCCAGGTACCTACGGATCGGCGGTGATGCCGGAATAGCGTCAGAATTCGTAACCTCGGAACAAGCGCTAGGCGGCCAAGCACGAAAGAATAGGTACATGCAAATGAGGGTACATGTCTAAATACCAAGTAATAGAAGAATCTTCATTGAGCCTTTATTGTTTTTTCGACAAAGTATTCCCGTCTCTTCGCCCATCACGCTTGACTTAAGAAGCAGGTCCAGGACAGTCGTTGACGGATCCAGACAGTCATACCCGATAGCCCCTCCAGATTTATCGAGTTTAAGGTGAAATAACCCTGATCACATCAAGAATTGAAATAGGAAAAACCGGTCCCATCGGCGGAAGTCATCTGGGACGTGTTCGGGACGCCGTTTCTGTTCGGGTGCATTCATCTTTGATTGTGGGCTGTGCAAATGCCTGAAAACGACTCAGAAAGGAAACTGCTTTGATTATGGCCATTCAATCATTCATACCTTAACAGAGACACCAAATTTGGCTTGATGAAAGTCTCAGACGAGACTAATGATGCCCCCGTAACCTCCAACATCCTGCATACATCGGATGTTTATAATATTGGAATGAAACCTATTTAAATAATAAAACTACTCAAATATGACACATATTCCAGTGAAATAACCATCATGATATATGTGTTTTTGTTCGCCCAACGACTGGTTGAAATGACGTCGGTAGCATGTCCACGCAGGCTCTAAGGCGTCTTCCATGGCTGTGCGTGCTGCAACGCTAGTGGTCGGGATGGTTCTCTGGGTCGGTCTTCTTCTACCTTCGGTGCTGGGAGACATTCAGCGGGTACTGCCCGAACTGTTTATTTCCAGCCAAGGAATGGACCTGTGAAGGGAGGAACTGGAAAGGACCATTTGTAGACTCGGAGTCTGTTATTTGCAAGCTTGAACGACTCCCTCTACAGTCTTCATTGCAAGTCAAAATGCAACAAACCCGTGCCTTGCATCCTGCAGTATATATTACCAGCAATGACGGGAGAGCAAGAGGCATGAAGTTGAGGAACTGTGCTGCACTTGGATATGTCGGCTGACAATAGCTTAGAGAACCAGGCTTTGGGGGTTGGGTTAAAGTACTCGTGTTCCACCTGCCCGGATCTCTTTTAAGATATCCTCGATTCAACCCATACGACACCTCTTTTCCCATCCAGTTTGTGTCAGACGGACATGCAACAGCCTTTCCAGGGATCTGCTTTTCCCCTGGTGGTGTATATGCGCCTTGGGTTGGTATGCGCTGTTGAGGGCTGAAGGCCGAGAATCAAAGACTTCAGACCACGTTGACTGGATTTACAGAACCTCCCTGCACTGAGAGAGGAGGGGGAAGTCAGACACACACACACACACACACACACACACACACACACACACACACACACACACACACACACACACACACACACACACACACACACACACACACACACACACACACACACACAGAGGGAAGAGGTGGCAGGGTTGATGCACAATTTCTGATCTTGTATGGGTCCCAGATGAGAAGGAGCAATGCTAGTTCTGCATTCTAAAGACATGCTAAGAGGTCTTTCTGTGTGCAGGTGAATCTTCTTGCATCTTATCGACTGCAGTCAAGAGTTCGAAGCAGTGGACCTTCTTTGACTGACTCAGAAGCTCTCCCAATGGAGGATGGGGCGGAAAACGAACCCCTTACCAGCAACTACATCAACAGCCAAGGGCATGACCTGGTGCGCATCAACTTGCAATTTGCCCCGAAAGCGTCTTTGCGAGACATGTCTACCTCAAGCAAGCCGGATGCCAAGATGGGCGGGGGAGACTATGAACTTGGAAACGAGGGGCTGCCACAGGGAGACCCTGAGCATTTTAAGCCACCCGCGGTACACTCCAAGGAAAGGGTTCTGAGGGGTGTTATCACAAATCCGGTTGACTTCAAGCACAAGAGCCCGCCCCCTCCGCCCCGGGATCAGGCAGGCCAACCGTAGGTCTGCATCCATGTCCCAAAATACACAGAGCCACTCCTAAGGCACCGTAGATAGCGCCGCCGCGCGTGCGCGTGCGCGCGCGCGCGCGCGCGTGTGTGTGTGTGTGTGTGTGTGTGTGTGTGTGTGTGTGTGTTGCGCATGTGCACAGGGAAAGAGGGCAGCAGGGCCTCCCTCTGCTGGCTGGGCAGGAAAAGAGGTCTGTGTTCAAGAAGCAGTAAGCCACAAAGCAGCCTCAGCTAGCCCAGCTGCTGTCTCAAGTCCTTTTCACTGTCTTCGATAGAGCTGTCAACCCTCCCTGACAACATCCCCGAGCAAGTTTCTCTTCGAGAGCATGTCAGAGATACCCCGTCATGGTTCAGCTGTCAGGACCGCACTGCCCCACAATACCAGCGCAAATATGGCAGAGGGGTCCTTTGATTTTAAGCGTGTATCTTTTGATGTGCTGTTGCAAACCCACGCACATCCAGTCAAGTCATAGAAGTGTCTGATGTCTGTCAAGTAGATGTTCCACAAACTCCCCAGGTTTGTACCGTAATTGGACCCGATGACTAGGTTGTACCGACCTATCCTATCGTGCTGGTTGCGCTGCCAATCTGATGGCTCCCCACTTGCGCCATTTTCTTAATTGTGGCCAAGTTTCGTGAAATGCTCCGGTGCATCTCTTCATACAGCTGTTCATAGTGTATCACTAATACTAAAACTAATAGCACAGCGTTTTTGTGGCAGATATGCTTAGCCACCCACTATTATTAGCAGTACTTGTGGAGTACATTCCAGCATACTAGCAGCATGTGCGACCTTATGGTCAAACAACCTCATGACAATCTATGTGGGAACATACCCATCCGCAGGCAAATGATCTCTTGGCAATTGATATGGGTATGTACTCACATAGAGCCAAACGACTTAGTGGTGGATATAGCATGGGCACAACTTGTCTCAGACATTGGCAAGGACTGCCTCTGGATCGAGTTTTTCCGGTGTAGACAGGCCAGCTAGCTAACTGTATTTTACAAGAACGTATTGAGTCCCACTGGCAACCCCTGGTCTCCTTGCAATCATCCGGAACCGGATCCCTTGTGGTCCCCCGGCGTCGTCGGGTGAGACAGATCAAAACTTTCTCGTCAGCATGTTTGGGGGTTAGGACCAGTGGGGACAATGCGTCTGGCATGCCTTTGACTGGGTCCGAAGGACCAATGGGTTACTGCAAGACAGAGTTTTGAAGTGATGGAAGGACATGTGAAAGCTCGTGAATGCAAGTCTTTGAGAGGCAACTCATACCAGGAAGCACGTGTACAGTTTCACCGTGAGAGTGTATTATGACGACCGTGCTCTCTATTACTGGAGGCGTCTGTTTCTGTGTTGCTATTCTTGGTCTTAGATGTATCCTGGTCTAACGCCGCACTTTTTTTTCGTCTGCAACAGCAGATGAAGAGTGCAAGTGTATAAATCTCATCGCTGTTTCACTGTATACAATGGCATATGCATCCTCTCTGTTTTTTATACTATTCCTTACCCTGGGAACGTTACCCTGGGAACGGGCCCCGGGGGCACAAGGAGGGGCCCCTGTTTGGCCACTGTCTTGGCCAGTCGTTGGAACAACACTATTGGCGGGTAGCCCATGCATGGGAGAGCCAGTGTTAAGGCTGGTGGTTGGAGTAACACTAATGCAAGGCAGCCTATAAGCCGTAACAGCTGGTCCGTGAGGAGTAAACTGCCACATAACGTGTCAATGGTTTCTATCACATTGTCCCCCCTGTTGCTTCTGGAGGCGACGTGTCAGGGACTGTTCTGTTGCTCTAAAAGCCCTCTTGCACAGATGCTGAGAAGGCAGGGATTGCCACAGCAGGCTTCCCTAGGAAGTTAAGGGTTAGATTTTATTAGATTCGCAGGAGTGGGGAGGACTCGATTCCACTGATGCCCATTGGGGCGAGAATCTCGGAGCTTCTGGTTTTGTTCACACTAGTCACTGTAAAAGCTGACTACAGAGCACGGGTCCTTCCAAGGACTGGCCAATCAAAAGCTGTGCTTGATGCCTGTTATGCTCTTGCTGTGTTGCCAAGTGAAACGCAGGTGAGCCTCTCAAAGGGCAGAGAACCAGTGACAGACATTTGAGCAAAATATCAATAATGACAGCACATGTCAAGCAGAGCTGAAGGCATTGCAGCAGGGCAAGAATCAATTGCAGCCACTTGCAAAGCATACCCCTAATCTGTATCCTAATCTTTACATGCACATGTATGTTAGACCCTCAAGACAGGCCCCCCTTTGCCAGAGTCCGTCCAGTGAGTCCGTCAGGCTCACAGGCCCTTTAGGTCCCCAAGGGGAGCTCCGCATTGCTACTCATAATCAACATGAACATCACAGGAATTTACATGAACATACATAAATTCTCCTGGCATGTTTGAGGAAGCCAAATATTCCAATCCCCTTGCTGTGTGCACGACCGACCCAATTTGGGCGTCACAAACGTATTCTCCCCGGTCATCGCAAAAACAAACTTTGTCCGAATCCACTTCTTGGACTTGTAAACTTTTGCTCACGTACCGCTACGATTCCTCCTTCCCTTTCGCTGGGCCGAGGGATGAACACATACTATGCAGACGCAATCTGCTGGAGAGGTCCAGTCCCCGAGCTGACACAACGTATGCAGTGCCAGTCCTTGTTCACCGCCTTCAAAACCCCTTCAGCGATCAAGCACAGGAGCAGGACCTAATGTTACAGACACGTCTTACCGGTTTCCCCCGTCCCACCTTTATGGCCTTCCGTTCCTGCAATACCAAAACATCAGCCAGAGCACCCGACATGTATAGGCACATCCGAAAACAATCTGCAACACAAGAGAGTCCAGGCGTTCAAGGGCTGCCAATATATGCCAGTTTTTGGGTACCCTGACTCAAGGTCACGTGCTTAGGGCAGCACGGAACCCTGCAAGCGACACTACACCAAGCAGTGGCAGGGCTGGCAACACCACTGGCAGCAACCAGTGGAAGTGCCGGAAACAAATTTCGGGCAGCAAGCACTGGCAGGGATTGGCAGCAACCACAGGCAGAAATCAGTGGAAGGCCTCACTGCCCGTTTCCCCTGACGGACTGAGCCACCCTCATCAACTACTGATGGATGAGATGAGATGCCTGTACTCGAAATTGGACGCGGCCAACATCTTGGGGAGCAACTGCAACGCTCTCATTTGAGCTCAGTCACAAACACCAGACCCCGTCTGGCATCCTACCACTTGAGAGTACCGCTAACGTACCACAGTCTTCCAGAAAGGCTGCGTGACACGGACGTACGAGCTGCCTGTGCCACGTCTTGCTGGGGTGGCTTGCAAATCACGCCTTTAGTCACTGGCTGGAGCGCTGCAAGTGGAGCTAGAGCTGGACAAGGCAATGGATTGCGGTGCCCTGTGCTTCAGCCCTCTCTCTAACGCGTCTTTATTAGCTTTTGCACAGAGAACATGTCTGTGCTCCTTCAACATCAAGGTTATGTCACCTGCAAGGCTGCTTGACCATATCCAGACTGTTCAATGGGGCTGACATGAGGGGACAGACGTGGCCATGTACGGGTGGTGGAGCTCCCAAGGTTGATGCACACGTGGAGAGCGATGCTGCAGGTCAAGGGTCGTGTCACCTGCGACGGTCCTTGACCATGCCCAGGCTGATCAGTGCATCTGCCATGTCTTGGGCAGTACGTCGCACTGGAAAGTGCTTCAAGCCCAGCTCAGTGATCGACCTCGTGCTGTCATAGAAAGGAACCCTCCCTTGTAGTGCTCTCACCACATCTGCAGAGAAGCCCACCTCCTGCAAAATTCCCCAGGAAGTTGATATTTCTACTGCATGAGGCCTATCTCTGTAAGGGAGGGGGAGAGGAGTGCTGCAGACTAGGAATTCCTTTCCTGCCTCTCAACATCACATCAATGTAAACATAAATGGTTATATCCGCACACACCCAACTCGCCCCGCCCCCCCCCCCCAACACACACACCCCCACACGCATGCGCAGTCAATGACATGCAACCCACCGGCAACCCCGTCCCCTAACACACACACACACACACACACACACACACACACACACACACACACACACACACACACACACACACACACACACACACGTTTGGGCATATGCACTGCAAGGAAAAGTTTGTCAGTATCACAGAGCCAGCCCGGGTTTGTGGAAAGCATTTGACAGGCGTACGTCTTCTCCTAGCGCCCGCAGGGCGAGGTTGGTGCAGCAGCGCGGCCAGCAGAGGCGCGGCAGCGGAAATCCACTGTACTCTGGCCGCAGCAGCTTTACATATTGTGACAAGTCCATGTTCATTGCTGACACAAGATACCTGCAAAGCCCACCATGTATTGTGGCAAACCCACGTACAGGGCTGATCCCAGATTTGCGCAACAGCCACCGTGTATTGTGGCAAATCGATGTCATTGCTGACCCCTGATACATGAAATACCTCTCAGCGGTTTTGACAATAGTATTTACGCTGCTGACGGCAAGTACCTTAAACTTGCCCCATCTGTAAGGAAACATCCCTCTCTAACGCTATCCCCAGATACCTGCCAGAAACTACTGTATGTTGACACTCATCCCCCCCCCCCCCCCTCTCCAAACACCAGTAGAACCCAGGGGTGCACATGAAGAACCCTTCAGCTTCAGCTATTTGCCAACCCCCTCACAGTGCAACATTCCCCTTCCTACACTTAGCTTCAATAGTGTTTTGATCCAAGCATGCGTCGTGCTTATTTCTCTCGTACAAACGTACCTGCCAGAGGCATGAGGAATGAAGAGGGCAAGGGTGTGGGCAGCTGCCACATCATCCACATCCACAATGCCCATACCCAAGCGCGGCAAGCACCAGGTATCCCCGTTCAGGACTCGCTGCATGAAGTTGGTGGACTCGCACTTGATCTTTCCTGCCACTCCACAAAGGGATTGCTTCAGGCCTTACCATCCACCTTCTTAGGTGGACGTGTCTGTGGTGACATTCTCCCCTGCTTGGACAATGATTCAGATGTCTTTGGCATTGTGCTGACGTATTTCCGTGTAAATAGGTTGATGTGGATTGTTTGAGTATATAATAGTAGCTGTTGATTCGTATTGTATAACTCAATAAAGGGTCTGAACGTCAACCAAAACGTGAACACTCTGTTTGTGTGTAAGGCCTGCGGGATGTGTACACAGCAAGAACTTATGATAAGAGTACCACAAACCCACTCATCCCCCCCCTCCCCCCAAACACCCACCAAACACACACACCCACAGCCACACCCACATTTTGCCAGGCCTGAACATTCCCCCCAGATACGCACACACATAGAGGGGAGAGCGATGAGAAGGGGAGTGAGAGGAGAGAAGAGAGAGAGAGAGAGAGAGAGAGAGAGAGAGAGAGAGAGAGAGAGAGAGAGAGAGAGAGAGAGAGAGAGAGAGAGAGAGAGAGAGAGAGAGAGAGGAGGTGGGAGAGAAGGGAGGGAGGGCACTGCGGAGGGAGGGGGAAGCGTGAAGACGGGGGCACAGGAGGCAAGAGAGAACGGGGTTGGGAAAAGATGGCGATGGCTTAGAAGGGGGATGAGGAAATCAGGGGAAACGCTGGAATGGGCACAGCATGCATGCAAGTGAGAGTAGAGGACAACAAGGGACCGAATGCTGTACAGGGAGAATCCGACGTGTCCGGTGGGGAATATGAGTCCACACGGTTTGCTATCTTGTGACAAGGCAAACGAACAGGACAAGCAAGGCCTTGCAAGGCCTGTACTTGACTGACTGCAATACAGGCAGGGGTGCCAGGACAAGAAAGAGGGTGTGACAGGTAATTCTTCTTTCGGCTGTTTACTCAAAAGCATGCGGACATTCCATGGACAGAGAGAGGGGGACTACCCAAGGGTGGCCCTTGAATAAAAGTGGGGCAGATGGAGCAGATCTTCCAAGGCTTCCCGCGGGACATCTGGTATGCCTGCAGCTCTGCTTGAGACTTGGCCCTGCAATAGCATCCATCAATCACCCTGGTAAGCTCTCTGCGTAGAGAAGGGCTGCACCGACGAACTAATGGCCAGCTAATACCCAATTCTGTAGCTGCTGCTTGTTCCTTTGTTGATAAAGGAATGGATGTCTGAGATAATTTAGTGACCAGTTGTCTAATGGAATGCATGGATCAAACGATTAAGCCATTCGACAAATTAATGATCTTTTGGATGTGTGTTGACCGTTGGTGTGAAAGTACAGGGGTATAAAGCGAGGAAGTAGCCAGTAGATGACAAACATATTGAGGAAGGAATGCGAGAATGAACGGATGCATAAATACGGAGTGAATGAGTGAATGAATGCACGAAGGGATGAAAGATTGAAGGAAAGAACGCAATGGATCCAAGAACAGACGACCAACTGACTGAAGTGAAGGGAACCTTCAATGCCTTTTTAGCATCATGGTAAATACTTGACAGCGCAGCACCCTTATGGGCTTTCCCAGCAGAGATCAATTATCATGCTCCCTTAGATTTCACGCCTCACATGCCCCAGAAACAAGTGCAGAACCATTTTGGCCACCACCGGCAGACAGTACAGCATGAACAGGACATAGGAGAGAATCAGAGAAAGAAAAGTCTCTTTGTACTGATCTGATGCCCTACTGGTGCTCAAGGGGCACAGGAGGGGCAGCATTATCACTCCAGATTTGCAGCTCAAGCCCCAACAGGCAGGCGCGATGAAGGCGAGGTTGCCTCGTCTCCAACACAAGGCAGATTTGTTAGAACCATCATTTAAAAAACTCTCCATGCCTCTCTCTACATCACCCCACCCCTCAAATCCCATATAATTCCCCACAACTACAACTGGACCCTACAACTACAAGACCCTACTGCCTCAAACCCTGAAAACTCTCCATGCCTCCCTCCACTAGTGTTCCCTGTCTCCCGCCCACATGAGACCTTTAAAAAGAACTACACCGACACCAAGCCCTACCTGTCTGCTGCACATAAGCAAACCCACCCTTTGCCCCTTACACCAGGTCTGTCTAAAGGGACTACCACTCCTACTACCCTGCATGCTTCACCTTTCCCATCCCTCTTCACAGACACACCTTCATCCCCTCCTTTCCCTCACAGTGACCACAAACCCATTGTTATGCTGGAACCCCACATGTATGCAAACCTCCTCCTCCATTTCTCCCCAGACGACATATTTCCATTGCTTAGCTGGAAACCCCAATCTATGCAAGCCACCTGCCATTAGCGCTGAAGGCCACTTGCCTGTGGGTAGGCAAGTGCATTGAGCTTGCAGAAAGGTCCCAGTCTGCCTCCGTGTAGCGGTGCCCGGTGCATCTGATGGAGGGATCCCCCGACACTGCTGCCGCTGATGACGTCAACACAACCTTCAAGCCAGGCCCCCACCAAGCAATGAACACCAGCAACATCAGTTAAAGTAGCAGCTGCGGTGGCAGTAAGACAATGACCAAAAAAAAAAAAAAAAAAAAAAAAAAAAAAAGCAGCATTAACAGCGGCATTAGCAGCAACAGCAACAGCAGCAGCAGCAGCGACCAAAACAATACAAACAAGGCAAAGATCAAGAAGAACAGGAACATCAACAGCAATAATTGCAGCAGCATTATCAGCAGCAGAAGCAGCCGCAGCAACAGCAGCGGTTCTTCAATCCATGCTCGGATAGATTGGTATTAACCCGCCTTTACTGGAAATGATATTCGGTCCCCATATCCATGTTGGCTGATTCAAAGGAGGGAATGGCAAAATTAAAAACATTTCACATTTTTCCAAGCTGGACCGGAAACGGCAGGGAGGGACAGAGGGAGGCATTGGAAAAGTGATAGCGTGCATGAGACAGAGGGGGGGGGGAGATGGGGAAGAGGGAGGGAGGGAGGGAGAAGGGGTGGGGGGAGCGCAAGACAGAGAGAGAGAGAGAGAGAGAGAGAGAGAGAGAGAGAGAGAGAGAGAGAGAGAGAGAGAGAGAGAGAGAGAGAGAGAGAGAGAGAGAGAGAGAGAGACAGCGAGAGAGAGGGGGGGGGATGAGAATCTGCGTCCGTGCATGCTGTGGGTTGTGTGTATGTGTGTGTGTGTGTGTGTGTGTGTGTGTGTGTGTGTGTGTGTGTGTGTGTGTGTGTGTGAGTGTGCGCTCGCGCGAGTGCGCGTGTGTTTTTTTTTTGGGGGGGGGGGCGGGGGCGATTGAGCATAACTACAGAGGCACACCTTTTTGACAGTGCCAGCCTGCTCCACAGCTGACAGCACATTCTTCATGCCCTCTACTTCTGCATCTATCAGAGCCTGCCCATCCTGCATATGTTCCAGAAACCACTTTGGCCCCACCCACTTCCCACCCCAGAGCAACGCACTTCACATTGGCATCCAACGTCGTGCTACCACAACAAAGAAGGATATCATTGCAGTTTGTATCAAGGCATAAGAATGTATCTAAGGGACTGGAAACAAGGCACGGTGGCACTTGCCAGGCAGGTAGTGCCATTGATAAAAAATTTCTAGATGATTTGTCCATCACTCATCTTGCTAGGAAGTGAGAGTGCCCACACGCACGTGTGCATGGCCGAACGTGCATGCGTGTACATGTGTGTGTGTGTGTGTGTGTGTGTGTGTGTGTGTGTGTGTGTGTGTGTGTGTGTGTGCGCGGGGGGGGGGGGGGCATGTGACATGATCTGTGCGTGCATGCACCACCAGCACAACTTGCTTCAGATTCAGAATTCTGCATTTTTAACTTGGTAGGAAGTCATTAACAACTAGCTGCCTTGCTGCCAGTCTGTCAGAATCCTGACCATACTGTGGTATGGCCCACATAACATGTAGCAAAGGTGCGACTGCATGGACATGGAGACGCACCTCGATAGATCCAGTCAGGTAGCCAACGGCCGAGGCTGTGTGGATGACATAGTCACAGCTGTTCACAGCATGATCAAAAGTACCAGGGTGATGGAGGCGCGCCTGCACATCCATGCACCCCGATAATTTTTAGAAATGACTTTTTTAGTTCCCCTGGCTCTCGCAGGTCCCGTTCTCAGTTACTTGCGGCCAGCAGCATACCAGGTTCTTCAAAAGCCCAAGACCCTTACATGGAAGGGCACCTCAATGAGGCCTGTTGCAGTGTAGTCGACACAGCGTGTGGTCCACCACCCTTACGCTCGAGCTCTTCTCACGTTGTGCCCATCGGTGGAAGTCCCCTGCCATGGGGGTTCCGTGAAACACAGAGCTTGCACAAGAGCGCCCGCATATGTACATCGACTACACAGTAAGCCGATGACCCACACATCACAACCCCCCTCTCTCCCCCCCCCTCTCCATCCATCCATCTATCTATCTATCTATCTATCTATCTATCTATCTATCTATCTATCTATCTATCTATCTTCTCTCTCTCTCTCTCTCTCTCTCTCTCTCTCTCTCTCTCTCTCTCTCTCTCTCTCTCTCTCTCTCTCTTATATATATATATATATATCTCTCTCTCTCTCTCTCTCTCTCTCTCTCTCTCTCTCTCTCTCTCTCCTCTCTCTCTCTCCTCTCTCTCTCTCTCTCTCTCTCTCTCTCCCCCCCCCTTCCCTCCTCCCTTCCCCTCTTCCCTTCCCCCTCCATCCCTCCCCCCCCCCTCTGTACAAGTCTCACACGCACGTCTCTTATGACCTCTCCCTTCCTTCTCTCCTGTGTGTTGTGTGTGTGTTGTGTGTGTGTGTGTGTGTATGTGGGTGTGTGGTGGCTGGGGTGGGGTAAGGGGGGGTTTGTTGTATATGCCGGTGAACACTTGCACAACAAGTACATTTGCATGTGGATGAAGGGCCACCCCCCCGAATATCTTGAGGCGCTCTGCTCCAGGCAACTCCTTAAGGTGGGCATAAGTATGCTGCGCGCACAGGTCTGGCACTGTGCCATGCACTGTGTGGCCTGCAGCCAGCAGTCGGGCAATGATAGGAGCGGCAACGTAGCCAGATGCTCCTGTCACGCACACTGTGGCTGGAACTGCCACCTTCTCTGCCGTGTACAAGGGGCGCCGTAAGTGGTCTGCCATCCCCAAGCTCCTTGCGACAGTAGCCGAGGTTCGAGTGCCCCAGAGGGCCCTTTGCAGCAAACTTTTTGTACCTCCCTCTGTCACTCTTCTTCTTTCACGACAACTGTGTTGCCACTTCTATCGTCTACGCTGTCTACTCTTGCTGAAGACGAATCCTTTGTACTCTCGCAAACATCTGTGGAGGGGGACCTATGTGAACGAGGCCTATGTGGCCAGAACAAGGCCTATCTGACCTTTGGCGCCTTATGCTGAAGGATTGGTCTCCACTTAATGATGCACCTGGGGCGCGATATTGCAGCACTTAATGGATGGAGCCCAGGGTATAATCAAACTGTGGGTGGTAATGCTTATGTGTTAATCTGCCCCCCGTGGGATCTCCTGATGGACTGTGCTGCACTGTCGCTGTGTGTGCCAGCAGTCAGAAACGGTTTGATAGCCTGCGGCTAATTGATCAGTGGCTGGGCTGACCTGATCCTGCGGGGCGCTAGAACATTCAATTCACTCACCGAAAAGTCAGATACACGAGAATGAGTGGGAGCATTGAAGAGGGATGTGTCTGGGGACGGGTGGTGGTTTGTCTGCTGAACAAATCAAACACGGATGCGCGCGTGTGGGGGCACACCCCTACATGTTCGCACAGACTAGCGTTAGGAGGCAGGCAAGGGGGAGAGGGGTGAAGGGAGGAGGGATGGGCAGAGCTAAGAATGTTGGAGGAAAAATTTGGGGAGCGGGGGGGGGGGAGGCAGTAGGGGAAGGTGCGGAAAGGGAGGGAGGGAGGGAGGGAGGGAGGGAGGGAAAACGGGGGTGAAGGGGGGAAGAGAGGGGAGAGGGAGGGGAGGGGAGAGAGAGGGAGAGAGAGAGAGAGAGAGAGAGAGAGAGAGAGAGAGAGAGAGAGAGAGAGGAGAGAGAGAGAGAGAGAGAGAGAGGGAGGGAGGGGAGGAGAGAGAGAGAGAGAGAGAGGAGAGAGGGAGAGGAGAGGGAGGAGAGGAGAGAGAGAGAGAGAGGGGGGGGGGGAGGAGCATAACGCTGTTCTTGTTCCTACCATCAAAGAAACCTGCAGAGGTTGCTGTGTAGTCCTGGTTGCCATGCGCCACAAGCAAGTGCAGCAGAGTGTGATTTGCTGAGATGGTATGTAAAGGGCAGTAAAAGCACAGACAAGGAATGTTGTGAGATAAGGAACAAGAGGCTCATCTCTGTGAGGGGTTTACGGCAAAAAGGGATGGGACAGTGGAGATTATTTAAAAAAGGGCAACTGCAGTTCTACAGATATGCTTATGTCGTACATTCAATTCTAAATTGCACTGTCTTCACCACAACGGGTGCCGCACACTATACTGGAGACACACACATAGTCGGGATTTAGTACGAGTGAAAGAGACAGCTTTGAACAAAGAGAGACAAGCAAGATAATTTCATCGAGACGTCGGGAATTGACGTGTTAATGTATTGCGCCTATACACACTCCTGCAACGACCTCGACGCAGAACTCCTCTGTGAGGCCCTCACCAGCAACAGTCCCCCCTTGTAATCTTGTAACCATAGCGTTTGAAAATTCCCACGTGGTCCATTTGTAAGATTTAGGATGGGGATCAGATACGGAACGCAATAACACCCCACCTGTGCTCGATCCGACCTCGAAATTCAGGTACTTGGGTTTTCACCCCTGAAAGATCAATCACATTGGCAGTTATTTTCAAAAATTTTAAGAATGCGTCCACTGCAAGATACAACGCTCGTTTAACTTGTATGTGTTGGCGAGCTTTATTTGTGTTTCGGCGTTGAAGCCGTGTCGGCAGCTCCTTGAGCCTCAACTCCTCCAGACACAAAGTCTATTTGCATATGGAATGTTGTACTGGCTTGGTGATTTATCTGTGCGCAGTTACATTGTGTAAAAGGTCAGGGGTCATCCGCTGCGCCGTCCGGTTAGATCATACGCCGGTGGCTTGCGTCATTTGCGGGTTTCGACTCGGCGGTGTTCGAGCAGCCGACTGGGATGATCAGGGAGATCCCCAAGAAGTGTGTATGGGTGTCTCTGCTTCTTGGGTGGTGGGTGGGTTTGCGGGTGGGTGGTGGTTTTGTTTGGGTTGTTGTGTTGGTGTTGTGTGTGGTGTGCTTGTGTGTGGTGGTGTGTGGTGGTGTGTGAGTGTGGTTTGTGGTTGTGCGTGTGGCCTCGGGTGGGTGTGGGTGCGTGCGTGTTT
>KV908476.1:372508-385538 GCA_002005505.1 Botryococcus braunii | reverse complement strand
AATTAACACAACACTTCCCCTTGCCTTACCTCACAAACTGCCATCCAGTGTCACGATTCCAGAAACTTGTTAACTAGTGGTTTGGTAAAAATGTCAGCCACATTTCTAGCAGATTGAATGTACTTGAATTCAACCTGCCCTTGCAATAGCTTCACGTGCGAAATGACAGCTAATTGCAATATGCTTTGTGTGTTTGGAGTACACCGGATTCCTCAGGTGGTTTATACACCCTTGGTTGTCACAATGAATCTTCACTATCCACGGTAACACTCCAATTTCCTCCAGGAAACCTCTCAGCCAATTTGCTTCCTTCACAACAGCACTTGCTGCCATGAATTCAGCCTCCACTGTTGAAGTGGCAACAGCAGATTGCTTTTTACTTCCCCACACTACTGCTCCTCCAAACACAGTGAGGACAAAGCCAGTGGTAGAGAAGCGATGATCCTGATCACCTCCATAGTCGGCATCCACATAGCCTTCTAGTTCTATCTCCCCCCCTCCGAGAGTTAGAACCAAATCTCGGGTTCCTTTCAGATACTTCAACACACGGATGGCTTCATTCCAATGTGCTGTGGTGGGAGATATGCGATAACGAGACAATACACCTACTGCCTGAGCTATATCGGGACGTGTGGTGTTGGCTATATACAGAAGAGACCCTACTAACTCACAGTAACGGTGACCTGGAGGTAGTGGACTGCCAGCACCAATGCTGTCGCTCCCATCTCTCGGTGCAGGCCTTTGGGACATTACGAAATCTTTTGTCATGGGAGTATCAGGTCCCACTGACTCAAGATCCAAGCCAAATTTCTCTACAAGTGCATCGATTTTAGGGATGCAACTCAGGGTGATCAGCCCTTTATCTCTATCTCTCATCACTTGACATCCCAAGAAATCCTTCACTTCCCCAAGATCATGGATGGTGAATTCTTTCTTGAGAAGTCCCTTCACTCTCTCGATTTCTGACATGCCCTTGGAAACTATCAGAAGATCATCAACATAGATCAGCACATAGGACTTTCCTCCATCAGTAGAGCATCTCACATACACTCCCGCATCACTCTTGCACACCTCATACCCCATGACTTCAAGTTTGTCATTCAGGGTTTTGTGCCAGGCACGTGGAGCCTGCTTCAGGCCATACAACGCCTTTCTCAATCGGCACACAATATTCTTATCACCATTCTCAAAGCCAGGAGGTTGCGTTACATATACTTCCTCCTCGAGCTCACCATTCAGAAAGGCGGTCTTAACGTCCACCTGATGAATTTCACAGCCCTCTCTTGCAGCAACAGCAAGCAGAGCTCTTCTAGCTCCATAGCTACTAGTAGGAGCAAAGACCTCCATCACATCCACTCCAGGGATTTGTCTGCATCCCTGTGCCACTAATCTGGCCTTGAATCTCACAACATTGCCATGTGCATCCATTTTCACTGAAAATATCCAGTGAACTGGAATAACCTTATGTCCACGAGGTCTCGGAACATACTCCATGACCTCATGAGTATCTAGAGAATTTTGCTCTTCCTGCATAGCTGCCTTCCAGTATTCCCACTGGGGAGACATCTGTGCTTCTCTCAAATTAGAGGGAACGTGAATTTTCCCAAATCTGACACCTGTGTGCTTTTCTCTGAATTGCCTGATTTTCTCTCACTTTGTCCAGAACCCACTACTCTTCCACTGACACTCGCTGAGTTACACATCACAGGCTCTCCAGTAGAAGTAGAATGCTCTCTCATAGCACGCTCTCGCTTGGACTCACACTTGCTTTGCACAAGTTACTCTGCTCATCCCTCACATCATCCTCCATGCACAGGTACCTCTCGGACAGTCTTTGTAATTTGGAATCCCTTCACATTGTCCAGACTTCCGATTCACCTCCTCAGACACACTCTGACATGCCTGCAAGAGTTCAGACTCTTCAGGTCTCTCACAAGCAACATCGGGATATGGCAGAGTGTCTGCATACTTCCCCTGATTTATGTGATCCACATGCCTCTCAGACCGACTGCATGTCACTGTTGGGAGTGACCTCACATCTCTGACATCACTCTCCCAGGCACAGGTACCTCTCAGTGAGCACTTGTAATTTGGTCTGTCTCCACAATGTCTGTGCTCCTGATTCACCTCCTCCTCTCGTCCCTTACATGGAGTCAAGGATGCAGATCCTGTCTCCCGCTCACAATCATGTTTGGCTGGTGCAGAGAAAGCATATGATGCTTCCTCTGACCGGTGGCTGCCACCACAGTCCCGTCCAGGAGTGCTCTGACTGGATGGGTTGCCAGAAGAACTCTGCATGGTCACATCTCTTACATTTCTCTCAGTCACTGAACAAGACCCACCCATACTGCTCAGCTCCCCGGGACCATTTGCAGCTTTGCATGTAGCTGCCCCCCTCACTGCACTCACATGCAATTCATGCCCCTCATGTGAATCACCCTCTAGCTGCACTTCCCCTGGTCCCTGTGACAGAGAGTCACATTCAGTCAACCCCTCTCGCTCTCTGCTCTCTCCCTTCTCCTGTGGCAGCAGGAGGTCTTTGGCGGCAGTGCGTTGTTCGTGTCGTTGAGCCCGGGTCAGGCCATCCAATTGGTGGTTGCGGCAATCAGACCTAGTTGGTCTGAGGACCTCCTGGGCTCGCTCCATCTGCGGTCGAAGGTGGGAGTCCTGTCTCACTCCTCTGGCTAAGTCCTGTACTGCCTCCAGGGTTTGATCCATCTCCACTGGGTCACACAGTCTTCTGGATTCAGGCTCGGGCTCAGCCTCACTGGGGGGTCCTGTGACAGGCTGTGTGGGGAGGTTGCTGGAGGCTGGCAGGTACTCAGGCTCACTGTGTGGGTCATCAAGATCTGTCTCAAGGCTGATGTTGGTTGTGCCAGGGGAGGTGCCGGGAAAGACTGGGGGAGTGTCACTTGCAGAGGGCTCAGGACACAGAAACTCTGTAGACTGTGTTGAGGAAACGCTCATGCCAACCCGAGAGGCTCCCCTGAGGTGCTCCACGAAAACCACATCTCTGCTCTCCTTCCAGATACCCCCTCCCACATAGATCCGATAGGCTTTGGAGGAGGCTGAGTAACCAGTAAGCATCCCTGGCACAGTTTTAGGGGAAAACACAGAGCGCTGGACATCAGGAATGTGCACAAAGGCCAAGCAACCCCAGGTACGCAGTGGGGTTACATTTGGTTTGTAGCCAAAAAATAATTCTGATGGCGTGCGGTCCCTCCCGGTACTGGGACCCATGTTCAGTAGGGTGCATGCAGTTTCCAGGGCCTCCTTCCACAACGTTGGACTGGCAGCTGCAAAAGCCAGAAGAGTCCTGGTACGTTCCTTGAGGGTGCGATTGGCTCTTTCAGCCGCTCCATTCTGTTGCGGGGTGTAAGGAGCTGAGGTCTCCAATTTAGTCCCCTGGGATGCACAAAATTCTTTGAACGTGGCATTCAGAAATTCAGTTCCACGGTCACACCGGACACACTTCACTTTGGTTTTCTTCTGGGTCTGCCAGTATAGAATGAGGTCCCTCACAGCAGCACTGATGGCATCTTTGGACTTCACAGGCAGGACCGCCTTTAACTGAGATGACTCATCCAAAGCAGTCACCCAGTAACGTTCACCAGTTACTGCAGCAGGAAAAATGGGGCCCACAGTGTCAATATGTACTCTGTCAAGTGGTTCAACAGCTGGTCTACTGCTTATTCCAAATGGAGGCCGAGACGTCTTTCCCTCAATACATGCTTCACAGTAGACTGGACAATTGGAGCAGGGACATAGGGATGTATCAAGTCCCGAGACCAGGTCCTCATTGGTTAGGCGCTGCATCCATGTTTCACCTGGATGTCCCATTCTGCTATGCCAGAGGTATCGTCTGGCACAGTTGTGTGAGTTTTGGGTGGGGGTTTTGGACTTCACAGCAGCTGAAATTCTTCTGTGGTTAACACTGGGACTCAGAGCTACAACTTGATGAATATAAAATAGCCCTTTCTCTGCACTGATCCGAGACCTCCAGCTGTTTGGACCACAGACTTCAGTGAACGCTCCAACATCATCTGTGCGAAAGACTGCCCCATCCCGCAATGCTGCAGATACTGACAGTATGTTTGAGGTTGCAGAAGGAACACACTGAACATGATGTATCCACAGGGGAACTCCCACTCGACTGAGGATGCAGACAGAGCCTGATGCTACAATTCCTCCAGTGGCATCTGAAGTGGCCAGATGTAATGGGATGGGTTTGGCATGCACAGTTGGATTATGTAGTAGGGTCACATCATTCACCAGATGTACAGATGCTCCACTGTCCACCAGCCAGGATTGCAGAGACGAATTTCTGACAGGAGTCTTCAGGATGTTGAGGGAAATTATGTATGGCATACCTCCAGGTGGTGGAGGTGGGGGAGCTGGGGGTTGGAACCATGCCGGAAAGGCATCCAGTCCAGGGTGCGCCAGCTGGGCTGCAGGAGGGTGTGGGCCACCCATATGTGGAGGTCCCTGTGGCCACATTCCCTGCAATTGTTGGACCGCTGCCACTACGTTCCGTTGGGTCTCCTCGTCCCGCTTCCTCTTTCGACAGTCCCTCCAGTAATGCCCCTTCTTATTGCAGTAGTTGCAGATGCCCTTAGTCTCGGACTTGGCCTCAGAGACAGTTGGTTGGGCCTGCTGATGGACTGCACTGGCAGCTGGTGGGGTATTGGCTCCACTGGAGCCTTGTCCAAGAGCCAAAACCCTTGGTTGGCGAGGAGCATATTCATCAAAACCCACTGCAGCTGCTGTGTTGCGCAGAAGTCCAGCCAGCTTCTCCAGGGGTTGTGCTGCAGCAGTTGTGATCATTCCTGGCTCTTTAGCTGCATCAGGCAAGCCCTGCACAATCTGGGTTGCAACGTGTGCATCCAGTAGAGCATGGTTGTTCCTGTCAAGGCATGCCTTCAGGTTGATCATTCTGTTGACATATTGCGAAATCGTCTCGTCATGTTTCATTCCCTGGCTCATTTCTTGGAGCCAATCTGCATTGGCCTCGATATTATATCCACCAATAAACTTTCTGCAGATGAACTCATATGCATCATAAGCAGAGGGCAGATTAGACAGAGGTCCCAGCCATTCCTCTGGGACTGACTCATAAATCAGTAACATTGCGGCTGCGTCATGTGCTGTACCAGGCATAGCCTCCAGGATGGCAGGCAAAGACCCTTTTGACTCATTTGCTGCCAAAAATGCATTCTTCCAAACAATAATATTTGTCCCCCGTTCCTTCAGTTTTATGTGTACCTTGACATTTGTTGGGATAATCTTGGGCAGCTCATCTCCGCTGCATCTTGAGGTGCTGGGAGTACACGGTTCTCTGATGGGTGTGGATGAGGCTGGTTCACTGCTTGACGTTGATGCTCCACTAGCTGATGATCCTTTCTTCTTGGAAGTCATAATTCCCCAGTTGTCTTATAACTCCAGTACTCGCAAGGTAGCAGCAAGATCTTACTTCTGAACCAGGTGGGTTGAGCTAACGGACAGCCAACGTGAAGGTGAAAGATGTAGTCTTTGACGATAAAGGCTCTCTCGTCAGGATTGCGGTCTCCACGTTGTCCTCCTTCTCTGATTAGTTCGTTGTATGACGGAGGTCCTGATCTCAAGCGCGCTGGAACGTTGAGGTTGGTGGTCTTCCTGGCTGTTTGCTTTGTCCGCTTCTTCGCCATTCACAGTCTAGTGAGCTCCGATTTAGGCGCCACCCACTCTCAGCATCCGAGCCCGTGGGCCCATAACCTGAAATATTCTGGGCTTGGCGTATCCTGCATGGTGGCGGCACGGAGGGTGTTAGACGATGTCCTCCTACTTGTGCGTTGTTAAGTAGGCACGGACATATACAAGTCAAGGACTGGTTAGCAACTGATTGATAGACACCCGGAGTGCCACTATAGTTCCAACCAAGTGTTACAATATCTCTCATCTCTCCTAACAAGGTGACGCAGTTCAAACACGCCTAACCTGCTCTCACCCAGGTCGTGTTCATTACTTTGTCCGATGAGCTAAACTCAACTCTATATGTCTAACATGTTCTAACAATGTTCATCTGAGTGCTAAATCCAGGAATACAATAAGGATTAAGTCACCTGCATGGTGGCGGCACGGAGGGTGTTAGACGATGTCCTCCTACTTGTGCGTTGTTAAGTAGGCACGGACATATACAAGTCAAGGACTGGTTAGCAACTGATTGATAGACACCCGGAGTGCCACTATAGTTCCAACCAAGTGCCTTCCCTATCCGTGCTTGCCCCATATGCCTCCTTTCTACAAACGTGTCTGTAACTTGCGTTATGATAGTCTTCGTTCAAATGCATGTATTGCCTGGCAGAACTCAGGGTTCTGCCTCTCTTTCCTAATTGGTATTGTCTTCATACGGAGACTTGCCATTATTACTCCTCTGAGGGAAAGGCATAAAATTAATTAACACAACACTCTCTCTCTCTCTCTCTCTCTCTCTCTCTCTCTCTCTCTCTCTCTCTCTCTCTCTCTCTCTCTCTCTCTCTCTCTCTCTCTCTCTCCACCCACCTGCACTTCGGACATTCAAGGAGATGGCGAAGGCATTGTGCCTATTCTGCTCGGCAGAATCCAAGGAACAGTCCATTAAACGGAACGTCCATCAAGTTTTAGAACACTGTGCTTGCGCGGTCTGTTGTTCCACCATTGCGTCATTTCAATGATCGCATAATGTTGATGATGGGGTTATCGTTCTTAAAAACCCTTAAGTATTATTCTCAGCGGCTCCCAAGTTGTGCCCGATAAGGATCCTTCCCACTTCACACAAGCATAATGGGTGGTCCGTAGTATGTTGCAACGCTGCTGAATGCTCCTGTTTTGTTGCATTTCAGGAGAATCACCCTCTTTTGTTTGTGCATGGCAGTGAACCACACTGGTCCTTTTCCCTTCTAAAAGGAAAAATGAAATATATCAGTCTCTTATGTCTTCTGCACCAAGTGTGGAAGGGCCGCTCTTCAAGAGGAACGAGTACGCAAGATCCGCAGCTACGGATCTTGGGTTTATGTCATCCCGGAAGATGGGGGCCCGTGAATACTTCCCACTTGGCGACTGCAAACCCTCACAACATTTCAAGGCAGCTGACGAGCCATCTGACCACTTTATTTAAGGCCAAGGGCGCCCGAGAGGGCAGCCGGAAAGCGCTGTCTTTCTGTTGGAAAGGTATATCGGGACAGGCAGCTCGAGCCAAGTCCGGGTTTTGGCCTGTATGCGAGGCTCTCGCGCTCAGAATGGCGGCAGAGGATCCGTCCGCCATGTTGGAAAAGCTACTATCGGACATAATGCCCCGTTGTCTTGGCTTGTTTGTGCTTTTGCTATGCCGAGGAGGCACATCGTGAAGTGCACCCGTTTAGTCCTGCGGCATTACAAAGGTAAGCCACTTGTCAAGTCCTCTGCAAAACGAGTGGTGGAATTAAGGGCAGGGGAGTATAATTGTCTGGACCTGAGTACTTCTGTGCTCCTTGAGAGACCTGCACATCTTACCTGTAGGGTGTCTGCGCTGACCCATTTGACTTTTCGGCAGGTATTGACCGGCAATTCACTACAAAGGCGCTTGTAAATCACAAAGCTTCTGCTCAAGGTAGTTTAATATATCCAGTGCTCTTTGATTTGCTTATTCTGACTTGGAACGGAATGAACCTCTTTTGAAAATGTGTTGTCTTTGGCCCCTCCACTAGGTTTCGCCTTTGGACCTGACCGCCAAGCCCGACCGGGGGCACGCGTGCGCCATTTCACTGGAGATGCATACAGTTTTGGTGCCTTTTCTAGTTTAAGGGGGAGGCCTCTATTGCCGCACTCCAAGTGCCTTGGCCCTCATTTTCTAAGAAGGGTATGACTTGCTTATCAAAAGTTGTTTGTGGTGAATGCATCGATCTGTACTCGTGTCTTTTCTTCTGTTGTATTGTTCATGCTCCGCAGGTTTCTGTAGGGACGTGAAACCCCTTCAGTTTGGAAATTGAAATCTTTCTTGGGCATAGGTTCCTGGGCGTCCTGATTCTACTCCATTTGCCCCGAGCTTTGCTTCCAGGCCAATCTTTTGGACTGCCTGGAGGACAACTGAGAAAGTGGTTTCTGAGAAGCCTACTTTGATCGAGAAGCCACTTAAACACTCCTCACAAGAGTTGACAAGGGAGGAAACTCAACGGCGTCTCCGTGCAAGTCCATTGTATGGGATGTACCGATACTCAGAGTTGGGTGCTGGCAAGGAAAAAAGAACGGGGATTGCATCTCCCAAGCAGCAGAAGGTGGGCAACTCCCGGTGGCTGTTGTTTAGATGTGATGTCCAGAGGCAGACTGTGCCTGGTGAACATTGGAGAAGGATGTTGGGGTGGTAACATAACTTGATACTGAAAGGTTGTTTGATTCAGGAAAATGTAGTTTTGCTGGTCTCATGATGTCCAATGGTTTTGCAATCTGGTCTCCCATACTGTTGCATGGCATAAGCTTCCTTGATTTCCGCCACATTTTTTTTTCTGAGTTGTGTCCGCTCCTACTGCAGGCTCAAAGCAAAATGACTGATAAGGATGCGTTACTGGCATTCGCAAAACTTGGCAAGCAGCAGCCTATCCGGAAGTACACTCATGCTTCCCGCAGTCCATGTTCAAAGCTTTCCCCAACCTCCAGGCATGCTATTGTGGCATATGCTGGGTTGGCAGAGAAAAAGTGATTGATGTGATGCCGTCATATCTGATGGAGAGATTTTACAATGGTGGAAGGTGCTGAGAAACCACAGCATTAGGAGCTGGGTGGTTCTGTATCAATGTACATTTTTCACTTGTGCAAGTATGTAACTCCAAAAGCTTGAGGAGCAAAGCATTTTGGTCTTGAGAAGATATGTTGCAGAAGCACAGAAGCTGCCATCGCATTTTCAGGGGTATGGGTTGCAGCTTGATGAGATTGAGATGTGTGTGTACGGGTCAAGTCGGTGCTTACATGTACCTGGGATATGATAATTTTTGATTCAGGGTTATTTCATTGAATGAGTGATAGGCGCGTTTGGTTGCATGTTTTTCCTGGAGTATACCTGTTGTGCCGCCTTGGTGAATCGGTCATTAGGCATAATCTGCGGGGTTTGTATAATGTGGGTCTGTAAAGGTGTGACAGGACGTGAAGACTTTCAACTTTTTTTTTCCCTGCCGATAGGGATCTATCTGATCATAAAAAAGATTTTGCAGGGAAGGTCATATTCTGCATCGTACTGTCTAATGAGCATCTTTGAGGTGTCAGTTTTGTGGTGATTTGGCCGTCATTCATTGTAAACATGAGCTGGATCTGTCTCGGCTTACATTTTTATTCAGTGCGCAGATTTTGACATACTATTCGAGTGTACTCTAGTGGCATACTCTCCACGCGGTGTATGCCACTAGAGAGAGGGGACACTCAGCTGATGTAGATAGGAACAATGTGTTAAGCAAGAATTTCAACCTTTGCCATCATGTGTTATCCCGAGATCAGTTAGCCTACGCTTGCTTTAAAAAAGTGATACACCCACAGAATATTCATGATACAAGTCTTGATACACAGTGTATAGTGTTCCCGCTGGTCAACCATACTCTGCAGTTAAATCACGTTGTGGAACAAGTCTATGTGCTGGGAGCATGTTACTTGGGGTGTAGGGTCTTTTGGGAAGGAGTGACTACAAAGCTTGATTACTTTTTCTTTTTTTCCTTTTTCTTTTTTTAATCTTCCAGCCATTGCTGGTTTAGCAACAGTTGCACGGGAATAGGGTATACCCTATACCATTGCTGCTTTAGCAACAGTGGCAAGGGGATAGGGTACGTACCAACATTGCCATGCTTTGGTTCAGGTCATGTTCTGCAATGCATTATGGTGTCGTGACTCAACTTTTGTGTTCAATGTTTACAGCAAGGGCCTACTTTCGATATGTGTGTTCGTGTGCTTGTGCACGTGCCCATCTCACTTGGATCAAATACGCCCACTCCAAGCCCCCTCCTCTTGTCCCTAATTTCCCCCATCCTTCAATGTGGCATGTGGAGGGTAGAGGGGCCTGGCTGCAGATCAGATTTGCACGACTTGCCTTTTTTCGGTACAGAAACAAACCCCCAAATAGAAATTGCGGTACTTGCAAGTAATGCAGTACAAATGTATCTTGTAGGGAACATGCAAGGTTTTGTTCTTACGCACGACTCGAAATTATCTTCAATGGTTTCGCATGGGTTTCTTGTTGAGTTTTGACGACAATTTGCAACGGTTGCGTTGGAGGCAGCTGATTGCAACTTCTATTCAGTCCATCTCATCCGCCTCTAGTGGGCCTCCAGACAAATGGCTGCTTCTTCTTCTCGAAATGGTAATATAATCAACATTGTCGGGGGGATCTGTAGTAAAGCGTCAGTCAGCTGCGGAGGTGCCACTCCCCTCTCCCAGCATTCCTGAAAGCTCTATCAAACTATCACACCCGTGCGATTTTTCAAGACCTTCAAGGTGACAGAGAGTATAAGTAACATAGCTGTAACCCCTGCAGAATCCCTGGTTTGAAAAACCCCATGTCTATTGTGCCGTGCAGGAAGACACAAGCCAGCAAAAGACGTATGCTTGTACACAGGTATTGACTGGGGTTTCCGGACTTTTTCACGGTTCAGGGGTGTTCAGAACCAAATTCAGAATGCTCCCACGCTATTACATCAAATGACGGGGCCCTCATCAGGGCTGTGGAACAGCTTGGAGATACCCAAGCGTGCACGAGCTCCAGCAGAACAAGGACAGAAGCGTTCCCGTCCTTGTTCACCTCTTTGTACCAGGCACAGACATCCCTGTTGAGGACGGGGGACATGTTTGTGCAAGGTACATTCGTTCAAGCTGGAGTCCAAGATAGTCATTTGGCTAAGGCGCCACTGACCTCTAACACTGACTGAATAGGCGCAGGCGAGGCCGGGACGGTGCAATACAGGTACGCTGGCAACACGAGGGGAGGGACTCCAAGAAATCACTGCCACTACTTAGTGTTATAACACCCAGAGGATTTATTCAAAAGTCATCTCATACGAGCCTCGAGCTGCCTGAATAGGAACAGGCGAGGCCTGGACGGTGCAGTACAGGGGCAGCTGGCTGCACAAGGTTCTGCAGGGGCTCTGCACTACCGCAGTAGAAGCTGCCCGTCGACCCTTGCATGCCAGAGCAAACGACCGTATCCTGCTTCAATCAACCGCCTATGTAAACCCAATTTTAAAAAGGGTACAAAAAGAAAACCTACAGAAAATTATTATCGCCCTTCTACACTCTAACATGTCTTATACAAGCCCTCCGTTTCCTAAAGGAATGGAGGGCTTGTATAAGCTTCAACGATTAGGTCTTACTGACAGAGTTACGTAAAGTGAAGGAAATCGCTGCGGCGCACAGGGCTCGTGAATTACAACAATTGTTTTATCTAAAGCTTTTCAGATCTTGAACGCTCTCGATAGACTCGTTGCAACGTTCTATCTTACATTCTTGTCTGTACAGGACGGCTGGGAGCCCCCTGCCATCAATCAAAGTCAAAGCAAATTCAGCAGGGCAACGATATATTTCACTGTTACCTTTAAAAGTCAATCCGAATTCAGAAGAGCTGGGATTCGCTGGCGGGTATGATGTAACACAGCTGCAGCTTGGGGCATCCCTTGGACCCATCTGACATGACTCATGGCCCCATTGCCAATGGGCCATTTCAGGAGCAACCCGGCTTCACTAGATACATATGTATCTAATTCATTTCGTTTTTCTCTACTTTTTGGGGGGAGGGGGATGTGGTTTCCTTTTGAAAGGAGGGGAACAGAAAAAAATGTGATCGTCCAGAAGGCGCTCATTCGGAAGAGTGCCCATGCACAACACTTCACTCTATCTTTTAAGAGTGCCCATGCACAACACTTTAATCATATATTTTAAGTGTGCCAATGCACAACACTTCACTCTTTTGTATTAAGAGTGCCCATGCACAACATTCACTCTTTTGTATTAAGAGTGCCCATGCACAACACTATGGCTATGCACTACAAGAAGAAGAACAAGAAGGGTTACATCTGAAGGTACAAGTTTGTCTAGACCGGGCGCAGCACCTACTAGTACTACGTGCGCTGAAGTGGGCGACACCCTGCAAATCCAGGCGCTCTTAACATTTCTCTCAGGGTTTCTAGGCTAGGAGCCGTGCCCTAAGCCTAACTCCCAAACCCCAACACCTAGGCTAGGAGCCATGCCCTAAGCCTAACTCCCAAACCCCGACACCTAGGCTAGGAGCCATGCCCAAAGCCTAACTCCCAAACCCCGACACCTAGGCTAGGAGCCATGCCCGTATCATGCATGACATGGCCAGGTGCCGTGTCATGCCATGCACGGCCAACCTACACCTCGAACCTAGGCTAGTAACAACGCGAGCGCTGACGGTTACCGGCACAGCCAGATCCACTGGAAATCCGGTGCCCGCTAACCATAACACGCATGCGGGAGCTGAGTTCAGCAACAGAAGCAGATCCCACTGCGGCAAACCCTAGGGGAAACCATTTTTGGTGACGCGGCCCGACCCCTCAAAACCCTTCAGCTCAGTGCAGGCGGTACGGTGCGGGACTGTGAGTGACGGTTGAAGGGCACAGGCTGCCGCATGGTGCAGGAACCCGCGGCGCGGGACACAGTACAGCCACGTGTGACGGATGAAGGGCACGGACTGCCGTGCTGTACATAAGCTGTGCAGCCACATGTGGCAGATGAAGGGCACATGTTGCCGCCCAGTGGAGGAGCTGTACAGCCACACCTGGCAGCTGAGAGCCGCATTGTGCCATAGCGAGCTTGGCGGCAGGGGGGAGGGCGGTACACTAGCGGCTGAGGGCAACATTGTGCCAGTGCAAGTCCGGCGGCAGGTGGGAGGAGGGCGGTACACTAGCGGCTGAGGGCCACATTGTGCCAGCGTAAGTTCGGCGGCGGGGGAAGGAGGGCGTTACACGGGCGACTGAGGGCCACACTGTGCCGGGTGCAACTTTGCCGGCAAGGGGGAGGAGGGCGGTACACTAACGGTTGAGGGCCA
>KV908476.1:360008-365008 GCA_002005505.1 Botryococcus braunii | reverse complement strand
GACTATGGTGGGAATCTGGCCTTGCGCCATATCTGGCTTACGCGTCAGGTACCCCTTCTCTGATTCCCCGTGCTATGCTGCCTACATACCATCGCCTCCTACATAAGAAACTCCTGTTGTTATTGCGGTTGCGACTCATGCCCACACTTGTTGGGCAGGTTCCTTTATGAGGACCCTTTAGCCGTCTGGGATACCCGTATGCGGTCGACTGTTGACACCCCGACCCTGTCGACTCACATGCCTCTCGTGCGCTTACGGCGCAAGCCCGTGCCCTCTCCCTACCTTACGCACGTCTAGGGAAAGGTAATGCACCCGCGAACATTTTTCTGAAAAAGACGAGCACTCTCCGAGGGCTTGGGTCCACCTTCCACCTCGCTCAGCTCCCAGGAACCCCCAGCACTGTTCTGACCTTGGGTGGCTTGTGCTGGTCCTTCTCAGGCTCAATGTTCGCGGTTGCATTGCTTTTCCCTCGACGTTCGCAAGGTAGGGAGAGGGCACGGGCTTGCGTCGTGAGTGCACGAGAGGCATGCGAGTCGACGGGTCGGGGTGTCAACAGTCGACCGCATACGGGTATCCCAGACGGCTAAAGGGTCCTCATAAAGGAACCCGCCCAACAAGGGGGCATGAGTCGCAACCGCCATACCAGCAGACGTCACTTATGTAGGCCGCGCATGGTCTGGAGGCAGCATAGCACGGGGAATCAGAGAAGGGGTACCTGACGCGTAAGCCAGATATGGCGCAAGGCCAGATTCCCACCATAGTCAGTAGAATGTCGGTAGGGGCTGTAGGACGAACCCCCAGGATCATACGCAGGTAGTGGGATGGCTTCGATTACCACACACCTCCCCTTCCCTCCTGTCCCCCCCCCCCACCTCCCACCCCGAATCAAAGCCGCACCACCCACCCCCCCACCCACACCCTCTTCCGCACCCCTCCCAACCCACAAAAAAAGCCCTCCCCCCCCCCCATGCCCTTTCCCCACACCTCCCACCCCAAAGCCAAGCCCCACACCCCCCCTTTTCCCCATAAAACCCTTCCCGCCCAAAGCAAACCCTTCCCGCCCAAAACAAACACCCCCCCCCCAAAAAACAAGCATACACACATCCCC
Organism: Botryococcus braunii; assembly: GCA_002005505.1. Classification (NCBI taxonomy): domain Eukaryota; kingdom Viridiplantae; phylum Chlorophyta; class Trebouxiophyceae; genus Botryococcus; species Botryococcus braunii. The sequence goes on along the minus strand of KV908476.1, from coordinate 363,900 downwards.
TTTTTCTCAAACCGCATACCCCAAGACAAAGCCGCACTCACCATCCCCTCCTTTTCAACGCACCCGCAACACCCCAAGTGCCGAAAGAAACACAAAGCCCGGGACAAGAAAACAGGGATGTGCGACATTGGGAGGCGCGGAACAGCGGCAGCCGGGCTCCATCTGTTGTTCCACGCCTTCCAACTTACAAGAGAAAACACACCTGACTTTGTGGTCACGGCCATCAACTATCCTTTGAGATTCCACGGCTGTGCGAGCAAGCCTACGCATGTGGGCATGTGCGCACTTGTGTTGCTCGTATGGCATATGTGCTCCAAAACTAAGGTATGGGGAATGTCCCAAAATTCCGGGAAACCCCTGCATTCCATTACACTGTGCGCGCATGCGTGCGTGCGTGCGTGCGTGCGTGCGTGCGTGTGTGTGTGTGTGTGTGTGTGTGTGTGTGTGTGTGTGTGTGTGTGTGTGAACGCGCGCACATGCGTGCGTGCATACACATGTTCACAATGCTGTACGTTGGGTGCGAGCCGGGTCGGTTGGGGGAATATAAGAAGAAGAAGTTGGGAAGAATTGGGGAGACTTAAAAGTGACCAAGGGGGGGAGTACCTAACTCAGTAGTGCGCACGCCTGTGCGCATAAGTGTAAGGTTGGGACAGCTGACAAAGCGCAGTCCATGCAATACACTCCAGAGCTGATGGCGGAGCTGGTGACCACCGTTACACTGCTTTTTCGTGATTGTAAGGTTGGAAGCGGCGACTAAGCAACTTCAGCAAAGTGCACGTCCGGACCTGTGATGGCTTTGTCCACCGTTTTTTCTTATAAGGTTGGAAGGTGGTAAGGGCCTTCAATGGAATACACGCTGAGACTTGGAATGGCGGTGACCCCTGTTTTCTCTAGTTGGAAGATTGAAGGCGCGAAGTAAGGGGCCTTCAATGCAATGCACGTCTAGACTTGTGAGGGCTGTGACCCACTGTACATTAGTCACGGCCATCACATGTCTAGACTTGTGAGGGCTGTGACTCACTGTACATCAGTCACGGCCATCACATGTCTAGACTTGTGAGGGGCTGTGACCCACTGTATATCAGTCACGGCCATCACATGTCTAGACGTGTATTCAAGTAGCACCTTCAACCTTACAACTAGAAAACAGTGGTCACCGCCATCCCAAGTCTGGGCGTGTATTCCATTGAAGGCCCTTACCACCTTCAACATCATAAGAAAAAACGGTGGACACAGCCATCACAGGTCCAGTCCAGACTTCGTTGAAGGTGCTTCGTCGCCGCTTCCAACCTTACAATCAGGAAGAACAGTGGTCACGGCCATCCCAGGTCTGAACGTGTATTGCACTGAAGGCCCTTAGTCAGCGCTTCCAACCTTACAATTGGCAAACAGTGGTCACCGCCATCTCAGCTCTGGACGTGTACTGCATGGACGGCGCTTAGTCACCAGTTCCAACCTTACTTACACTTATGCGCACGGGGGCGCGCGGTACCGATTCAAGTCCCCACCTCCCCTTTTGGGTCACTTTTGAGTCCCCCCAATTTTCCCGTCTTCTTCTCTTGTATTCCCGCAACCGACCCGGCCCGCACCCAAAGTGCAGCATTGTGAACATGTGTATGCACGCACGCATGCGCGCGCGCACACACACACACACACACACACACACACACACACACACACACACCCACACACACACAAAAGCACGCACGCCCGTTGTAATGGAATGCAGGGGTTTTCCGGCATTTCGGGACATATCCCCAGACCCCCAGTCTTGGCGCACATATGCCATACGAGCAACACAAGTGCGCACATGCCCACATGCGTACGCTTGCTCGCACAGGCGTGGAATCTCAAAGGATAGTTTGTGACGGATAGTATCATTGTTGTAGGATTCGTTAGGCAATAGTCGACATTGCGGGGAAATTTAAATAGCTAGTGCCAAACGCACAGGGAGGGCGAGCACACAGAGAATTTATACTGCAAGGCATTGGAAGTGGCCTTCAGGGTCACGCAGTATTTCGGCGACAGCCATTGAGGGTCACCTGTTATTTCAGTGACCGTCCCTCAGGGTGACGCGGTATTTCGGGTGACCGTCCCTCAGGGTGACGCGGTGTTTCGGGTGACCGTCCTTCAGGGTGAAGCGTTCCGACATTCGCGGGTGACCTCCATTAATTAATGTTCAGGGTGCAGTGTTATATACAAACTGAAATATTCAGGGTGCAGCGTTATCTAAGTCACCGTCCTTCCGGGTGGAAGCGTACCGACGTTGGCGGTGACGGTACGGATGAAGGCGGGCCAGAATTGGCCGTGGAGGCGCATTCCGGGGCCAAACTGGGAGGGCTGAGTCAGCAGAGGGCCCCAGCCCCCCGCCGTTGAGAGGGCCCACCACAGCAGTCCCCCGGAAAGCGCCACCAGGAGAGGCGCAGCCGCTCGCTCCACCACTCTGATGGACTCCATCCCCCTCACCAGGATGCCCACCTGCCCTCCCAGCCACACCCACTCCCCTTTATTAGGAGAACGCCTCCGCGCGGCTCGGGAGCCCCTGGTAGGGACCCTGCTGTTGGGACGGGGGGACCCTGCATTTTGACGAGGGACGCTGCATTTTCGGCAAGCGGCCCTGCATTTTGACGAAGGGTCCGCCTTTGGACGGTGGGATTTGCAATGTGACAAGGGACCTCTTCGATTTGACGACCGAGATGGGACCTTGCATTTCGAAAAAGGGATTTGCAAATTGACAAGGGACCCTTGAATCCGACAAGCGGGGCTGCAATTTGACAAGGGGATGTGCACTTTCGTAAGGGACCCTGCATTTCGAAAAGGGATTTGCAAATTGACAAGGGACCATTGAATCCGACAAGCGGCCCTGCAATTTGACAAGGGGATGTGCACTTTCATAAAGGACCCTGCATTTCGACACCCACAAAGATGTGTACACCCCCCGACGTTGTTACATGACTGCGATGCCATCACCGCACACGCACGCACCAATCCCCAGTGGCTGAGGATCGGCACACCTGCAAGGCTCAGAACAGCGCAAATACAGCGTGCTCCAAGGCCACAATGACATACAGCACAAAGCTCACATACTCACCCTGACACACAGCGCAAAGCACAAATACTTTGTACGGCACACTCACATACAGAGCAAAGCTGACACACTAAAAAAGACCACACCTGCAAGGCCCAGAACAGCGCAAAGCCGGCATACTCCAGAAGCACTCTGACACACAGCGCAAAGCTCACATACTCCAGAGGCCACACTCACATATAGCGCAAAGCCCACTTTCTTTGAGCTCACATACTCCAAAGGCCACACTCACATACAGCGCAAAGCTCAAGTACTTTAAAGGACTAACTCCCATACAGTGCAAATCTCACATGTTGTAAAGGGCACACACTGGCATACAGCGCGAAGCTCACGTACGCCAATAGCCAAACCTTGAAGGCCCAGAACAGTGCAAAGGCGACATACTCCAGGCCACACTGTCATACAGCGCAAAGCTCACATACGTTTTAAAGCAACACACTCACATACACCGCGGAGCTTACATACTATGAAGCGCACACCTGCAAGGCCCAGAACAGCGCAAAGCTGGCATACTCCGTGCGGGGCACGCCAAACCACAGCGCATCGGTCAGCGCCGAGGTGCCTGCAGCCACCGCCCCCACCCTCTCCCCTCAAACCCCTTGCTTACAATCCCTTTGTTTTACAACCCCCTTTTGTTCGCAACATCTTGGGTCGCAACAGTTTTGTCCACACGACTTTTGTTCGTAACACCCCTTGCACACAAAACCCTAGAAGACAACACCCTTGATCACACCATCTTTGTTTACAACACTGAATGGCTAACCTTTGTGATAACAAATTTAACTAGGAAAAGCCTCTGTGATG
>KV908476.1:345008-355008 GCA_002005505.1 Botryococcus braunii | reverse complement strand
AATTATCTCCAAACTCCAAAACTCTACATATTGATCCTCACAGAGTTACCCGTGGCCCCTACCGCTGTCACTGCCAAACCTGTAACCTCCCCCCCCCCCTCTTTTCTGAAATTGGCTCCGCAGAAATGCACCCCTGTCCCAACCTTACTCTTTTTTAACAGCTCCAACCGCAACTGGACCTGCTTGCCCATAGCCCACTGGCACAGCAGCCAACCTGCCACCAGCCACCAGCCCCCAGCCAAAACAGGCACTCTTACAGCTTGGCCCCCCGCAACCCACTACTCGCCCACCAGCCACCAGCTCCCAGCCAAAATAGGCACTCTTAGAGCTTGTCCCTCCACAACCAACTATTCCCCCGACACCTGCAGTCTACCAAGTCGACGCATCCTCCTGAAACATGCCCCCCGGCTCCCCCACCACACAAACACAGACTTGGGAGAGGGAGGAGGGAGGGGCAGAGAGAGAGGGAACAGGGGGAAAAAAGAAAAAGAGGGTGGGATGAGTGCAGTACCTTCGTTGATGAGGTCCGGGTCTGGGTCAGTGGGAGGCCGGGCTTCGATGGGATCGTTCAACCAACCCAAGACAACCCCGCTCCCCCAGGGGACTGCGGTCTCTCCTGGTCCCCTGCCCTCCCTGTCCGCATAAGCTGCAGGTAACTGTACATTGTACACACGTGGTGTAGCCAATACTCCCTTCTCTCCACTAGGCAAGCGCAGCGGTTCCACCAGTTTCCTCTTCCCTGTGGGACCGGTCCCCTGGGGACCCGATCCCCTGACCGCTGCTTCAGTGGTGGCATCTGGTGAACTCGGTTCCGCGGCAGCAGAAGCGCCCCCGTTAGTTTGGGCTGCGTCACCTTGGGGACCAGGTCCCGCAGGGACTGGTACCTCAAGCTCCGACACCAGACTTGCTGACGGGTTGGGCTCCAGGGTTCCTGTCAGTGCAGCAGGGGTGCTCCCAAACTCTCCCTCGGTCCCCTTTGCGGTACCGAGAGTATCTCCCCCGGCGTCGCCACCGCCGTCGACTACGTCTCCAGAGGACTTTCTCTCGGAGACCCAAAGGGACCCAAAGAACGAGGGCCGCTGACCAGGACCGGGTCCCCTGGGTACCCCGACACCAGCAGAGGAAATCCCAGCAGGTGCACTACCCATCGTCTCCAGAGTGCCAGACCCCGCGGGTCCCGCGGCCCCCCCAGGCATTCCAGGTCCTGCCGTACTGCTGGGTGCCTGATCGCCATTTGCCGCTCCCCCAGAAGCCCCGGTGTCTGCAGGCTTGGCCTCCCCAGCCTTTGTCAGGGCGCCCCACAATGATGCAAAGAAGGAAGGCTGCGGGCGCGCTGAGTTGGCTCCTCTTGTCCCGCCACTGCTGTTTCCCAACACCCAGCGCTTAGAATAATCCCTTACATAAGAAGCGAAGCGTATTATCTAATCCCTAATCCACGAAAAAAGTCCTTTAACCAACGCCCAGCGTTTGAGTAATCCCCTTACATAACAAGCGAAGCAAATAATCTAATGCCTATACCACGAGTAAAGTCTTTTGCCACCTGCATATTGCGTGAGACGAGGCTCATATCTACAGTCTGAGCCTGCAATACTGCACTGGTTTTGCTATAGACTGATGCAATCGAACCCCCGCAGATGCAGCGTCACGTGCCCTGTGGATGCGAGAGCAGCAGGAGGCAGCAGCATCAGCTGCACAATGCCGAGATATTTCTTTTCTTGTGTGTGTGTGTGTGTGTGTGTGTGTGTGTGTGTGTGTGTGTGTGTGTGTGTGTGTGTGTGTCTGTGTGTGTGTGTGTGTGTGTGTGTGTGTGTGTGTGTGTGTGTGTGTGTGTGTGTGTGTGTGTGTGTGTTTACTTGTTTTTTTTTTTTTTTTTTTAATTTTTTGGTTGGGGTAACCATCTCCAAGCCAATACTGGGTGTAGGCAGCAGCAGCCACGATTAGCCACCAGCCAGTTCTGACAAAGTTCTGGTGCAAAGGTCAAAATGCAAGAGAGCTGGCAGGCCGGCAGTTTGAATGCACCCCTGCACCCCTTGCAAAAAGTAAGAATGGCTGCACTCCCCCAGCAGCAGGCTAGCAAACATTCTGATGCAACCACGCCTGAATTTTCGAGCTAGCTCGCATTTTCATTTAACCAGCCGTGGAATATGGTCCAAGTACCGGTCGAATGCGACCATGGAGCACGAACATGGACAAAAAAAACGTTGCCGAAAACTTCGTGTTCCTGCCAGGAATTTCCTGGGCTTGAACTCTGGAGTGTTTTTGGCCGGCAGTCGAACATTGCTGGCACTCAAAGAGCTTACTGGCACTCCAAACATTGTTGACACTCAAAACATTACTGTCACTCGACATTGCTGGCACTCAAAACGTTGCTGGCAAGCAATCAAGTTGTCGCCACAGCCTTCAGCGCGGGATAAACGAAACATAGACGTCAGCACAAGGCGACTCTTGAGCGCTCTTGCTGGAGACTTTTATGGTCTCTGAAAAGTTTCGTGGTTTTGGATTTGTAGCTGCACTAGCTTGCGGCAATTCAGGTGATTTTAAACATGCACTTGCCGTTGATGATGAAAACTTGCGTGTGGAAGAGGCGCGCGCGCTCGCTCCCCTCCCTCCCTCCCCCCTCTCCCTCCCTCCCACTCCCCTCCCTCCCCACCCCCCCCCCCCCGTCCCTCACCATCTCTCTCCCTCTCCCCCCCTCTTTCCCTACCTCCCTCCCTCCCTCCCTCCTCTCCCCCTACCCCCCTCCCTCTCACTCGCACACGTACGTACACACACACACACACACACACACACACACACACACACACACACACACACACACACACACACACACAGAGTGCACGCAGGCACGCGCGCGCGCTCAAAGACAGTCCGCACGGTATACGGGTGCACGTCTTGATCCTAATGCACACAAACTACTTACATTTGCAGAGACACTCCTACACTGCACACACACACACACACACACACACACACACACACACACACACACACACACACACACACACACACACTTTATAAACATGGTCCTTTGCTTCAGTAGACTACTTATCAAAAACCCCTCCCCCTGTGGCAGTCGGGGATAATCAGCGCCACCGAGTCATCTCAAAGGCCCCGACCCTGTGAAACGTGGGAATTCTCAGCTCGATCAAGGTATCTTAAAAGCCTACCCTGTGGCAAATTAGGATCATCAGCGTCACTGAGTCATCTCAGAGACCCCGACCCTGTGAAACGCGGGGGCTCTCAGCTCGACCGAGTCACCTTCAAACCCCCACCCTGTGCCAAAAGGGGATCCGCAGTGGCACCTGCATATTCTCTAGCCCCTACCCTGTGGCACTTGGGGGGTTCTTAGCTCTCAAACTGTATCGTATCACAGACCCTTGACCCCGTCGCAAGTGTGCATCCCTCGCTCGACCCCTTTGCTTGACTGAGTTATCGACAAATGCCTACACTGTGGCAAACTGGGATTACTTGATGATCTGAGTTATTCTCAGACCCCTACCCTGTTGCCACACTGACTTCAGTTACTTGAGTGTTGTGTGTTAATTGGGAATCCCCAGCAGCGCTGGCTTATCTTAGAGCACCCGACTCGCTGTGGCATTTCCTTGTCCATGCTTGGCTGGCTAATTCCCAAATCAATATCCCTCGGTACATGCCTATCCCCCAGCTTCTCTGGCTCATCTTGATCTCATCATTCCCCTGCCCTGTGGCAGTTGGGGATCATGAGCGCCACTGAGTCATCTCCAAGACCCCGACCCTATAAACCGTGCGGATTCTCAGCTCTCGACCCGAATTATCTTCAAACCCCACGCTGTGGCAGTTGTGCATCCTCAGTGGCACCGATTCATTCTCAAGCCCCTACCCTCTTATCATTGTAATATTTTCATTACAACGCTTGGGTTCTCAAATAGCGTGGGTTTCATCCGTTTGCATCTCATAATGCCCTCTGGGCTGGACTGATGTAAATACTTCCCCTTCCAAGCGCCTACCCTGTGGCACGCGGGGATTCGCAGGTTGACCGAGTCAACTTAGACATCCCCCCCCCCCGTCTTTATAAAATGCGCATCCTTTGCTTCACTGAATTGCATCCACAAATCCCTACACTCTGGCAAATTTGGGATCCTTAGCTCGACTGAGTTATCGACAGATCCCCACCCCGAGGCAAATTTGGGATCGTTTGGTGATCTGAGTTATTCTCAAACCCTAACTCTGTGGGAAACCCCTTACTCTGTGGGAATACCCTGACTCTCAGCTCCTGTGACTTGTCCAAGAGACCTCCACTCTGTGGTAGATGTGGTGGACGCCGATCTTTTGCTCAATTGAATCTTTCGCGGTCGACTGAGTTATTTTCAAACCCCTACTCTGTCAAAAAGGCAGACGCACAGCTTTACCGAGCCACCCTTCTACACCATGATCTACAGGCTATGATCTACCTTAATCTATTCTCCACTATCCACTACCTTATCTATTATCTATTGACAACAGTCGTTGCCACCATACACGCCGTCTCTATTTGCAAGCTCCGATTGTTGCCCCTTTGTAAAAAAAACTTGTCATGCTCTTAAGCTCGGCCCTCCCCATCGGAAACCAAAAAAAAAACTAAACATCGCGCAACATCGCCAAACTGAACATCTCGCGACATGCGCCAAACTCAACATCTCGCGAAACACCTACGCTCAAGCAAACTAAACACCAGCACACCCGACTCAACGGACGTACAGATGTGCTCATTCCAATTTCCATGCACAGACATCGCGCATGACGCACCAGACTCAACACCAGCACACATGTAGTGGTTCAGTTCTCCATGCAGACATCGCACATGACGCACCAAAGTGAACACGCACGCAACATTGTACTCATTCCGTTTTCCGGGCAGAGACCTCACACATGGCGTACAAATGTTCTGTACGCTGTATCCCAGCACAGACACTGCAATGTAATGCACGAACCAAACACCCACGCTGCATTTTACTCATTCCGCTTTCCACGCACAGACATCAGCAGTTGGGAAGCACTGTTGACATGCAAATGCGATGTCTTCGAGAGAAAGGAAAGGGATGGAGGACTCTATATAAAGGCATCGTGCGACCACTCGCCCTCCCCTTCCCAACCCTAGCTAAACCCTAGCTGAAGAGGTACGCAATTACTCAAACGGAAACGTACTTGCGTGTACTCGAAATGGCCCAGTACCCTCCGAGGTACAACCCAAGGCCTCACACCCACACCCAAGTCCCCACACCCACAATCAGCTTGTAGTGGCCCAGTCCCCTCCGAGGTGCAATCCAAGTCCCCACACCCACAATCAACTTGTGGGGGCCCAGTCCCCTCCGAGGTACAACCCCAAGTCCCGACACCCACAATCAACAACGACCCTGCAAGCACCGCTAATGGCTGCCCACGGGGAGCAAGCATGGGAACACACCCCCTTTTGCACCCTCTGATACTTGCCACGAGACTTGCAGTGTTCTTGCCCCTCTTACAGTGCAGTTTGATGGGCGCTCTTGACACTTCAGAAGCTGAATACGCCTACCCACAGCGTCAAAGTTGAACAAAACGTGCCACGTGCTCTTCGACCAACCCCTCTACTATGCAACCTTGCAGCAGCAGCACGCCTTGCCGGCCCGGGCCAACAACACCATGTTGCGCAGCAAAATTTAACGCAACACTCCTCGGCCTCGAAAAGGGAAATGAACAGCGTCGAGGAGTCTTGGAACCAAAAAAGACCCCACCGGAAAAAAGTTTGTCAAGAAAAGCCATATTTGACCATGATTCGATCCATGGAGCGACACAACGAGGCTCACCCCCCCCCCCCAACACAACCGGCGGCAGGCGCACGTGCTCAAGCTGTGTTAATTTACCACTGCCATAACAACGCAAAGGAACGGACCGAGCCCCTCCTCGCCCATCCAATGCCTATGCTGTAAGATACCAACTCCAAGGGAACGTCCCAAAGGAGTCGGATGAGAACTGCAAGGTGGGGAGTGTGCAAAGTTGCAGAGGGGTTGAGCAGAGGTAGACAGCAGCGTTGTGGCACAAGGTGGAGCGCCTGAGGTACAGAAGAGGACCAAGCGGTGGAGCGTCTGAGGTACAGAAGAGGAACAGGCGGTGGAGCTTCTGTACCTCAGATAGGCATCTGAGGTACAGAAGAGGAACAGGCAGGCAGGCAGGCAGCGCGCAGTTGGGGGGCATGGGGGCGGGAGGAGGGAACGCACTAGGTTGCTTGGCGTTCCCTCCACGCGCCGATCCATCTCTGAGCTTCGTGCTTGCGCGCCTCCACCTCCATGGGGGAGCTCCCGGTCTCCCCCAGCACCGGAGTTGGGGGCAGGAAGTCAGCCCCTCCTGTTCGATCCCCGCAGAAACCCGAGTCAATAACCCACAATGTTCTCTCCTTTTCATTCTTCCTCCTTTTTTGGAGTCCTCGCGCCTGGACTGCTGTTTCCCTGTGCTTGTGCAAAGAGATAATCTACAGCACGGCTGGGGTGTGTGTGTGTGTGTGTGTGTGTGTGTGTGTGTGTGTGTGTGTGAGAGAGAGAGGAGAGAGAGAGAGAGAGAGAGAGAGAGAGAGAGAGAGAGAGAGAGAGAGAGAGAGAGAGAGAGAGAGAGAGAGAGAGAGAGAGAGACAGAGAAAGACAGAGAGACAGACAGAGAGAGAGAGATAGATAGATAGAGAGAGAGAGAGAGAGAGAGAGAGAGAGAGAGAGAGAGAGAGAGAGAGAGAGAGAGAGAGAGAGGAGAGGGGGAATAGGAGAGCGGGAGACACGCACAGACAGCAGACAGACACACACACCCACCCACCCACCCACCCACCCACACACACACCCACCCACACACACACACACACACACACACACACACACACACACACACACACACACACACTTACACACACACACAAAGAGGGGGGGGGGAGAAGACCCGTCAAAACATGATGTTGTACGGCAGTTGTGTATGCCCCCTCACATGATGCGAGGGGCCACGCCGTGAACCCAGCGCATGAGGGCCGAATGCGCATAACCGCATATGCGTCCTAAATAAGGGCGCATAAGAGTGCATAGGGCACATAAGGGTTCTATGGATGGGCGCATTAAGGGCCCTATATACGGGCGCATAGGGCGCATTAAGGGCCCTATTTTGGGGCGCATAGGGCGCATTAAGGGCCCCATATACGGGCGCATAGGGCGCATTAAGGGTACTATGTAAGGGCGCATAGGGCGCATTAAGGGCCCTATATAGGGGCGCATAATGCGCACTAAGGGTCCTATATAGGGGCGCATAGGGCGCATTAAGGGTCCCATATAGGGCGCATAATGCGCATTAAGGGTCCTATATAGGGGCGCATAGGGCGCATTAAGGGTCCTATATAGGGGCGCATAATGCGCATTAAGGGTCCGATTACGGGCGCATAAGGGTTCTATGTAAGGGCGCATAAGGGTCCTATGTAAGGGCGCATAGGGCGCATAAGGGCTCTATATCAGTGTCGAGCACTTCGTTTTCAATCATTTAAGAGTACCGCATGCGGAGAGAACCCTTGTCCATTTGAATGGATGTATGCCCGCTTGGTTTTTTGTCTTATCACACACCCTTCCCCGGCCTAAAAACCAAACTGGCAATTCCAGCCCATAATAAGATTGAGTGGCATATCCGGCCCATGAATAAGATTGGCAATTAAAATGGAAATAGCAAGCTCATAAATAAAACTGCCAATTCCAGCCCATGAGCTCAGCTGCCATTTCCAATCCAAATTCCAAACTGGCATTTCCTGGACGCGGAACGTCTGCTTCAAACATTACAAAAGCAGAGCAATGAAAGTTCTCGCAGTACGTTCTGCCGCTGCCACTGCCGCAAGTTGTTGTACCCCACTTCGGTAGCGGATTCTATGAAAACCAGCTCCTCATGCTCGATCCGCAGCGACCAAGCAAAGCGAGGGAGACCCCGATACAACATTCTAAATTTTGCTCAAGTCAATGAAACTCGCGCGCGCGCACACACACACACACACACATGCATGCGCACCCCCACACGCGCACGCATGCAGGCACACGCGCATGCGCACAACTCACGCGCACGCGCGCGCACACACACATTCACTCAACCACAAACCAAACCAGATGTTGCCAAATGTGAGCTAAATACGGACAATCGAAGAATCCGTCAGCTAATCAAGGTGTGCACAGCAGGTTCTGGCTGACTCGGTCCCCCAAAAAATTGAATTGAGGTCAAAAAGACGGGGGTATGCGCCGAGCCAGCACAAATCAATCCCAACCGATGCACAAGCTGTAAAAAAATGCCATGGAAACACATAGCGAATATGGAAGGGGGCTCAAACCCCCTAGCGTCCTTCTGACGATAATCAGCATGCAGTTCTCTCCCCAGTCACGTGCTCAAAGAATGTTTTGCATGAGTCAAATACAGCACACAATAGGCATGCTGGACTCACAAGGCACACTGGAATCTGACGGATGGTTATAGAGCGTCTGTGATATAGAGCATCAGCTGAGTGTTAAATATGCATTCAAATGCAGATGGGTGTTAGGAGCTATGATCTGGGTTAAGTCCAAAGTGTCTCTTCCACAACCCCAAAACCACTCTCTTCATCAATCCCCACTGAGCCACTCCTCCCCCCCCGACCCCAAAATGCATACACACATAAGCAGGTGTGCAGCCCAGCCCTTTGCATGCACAGAAGGATTGCTTGGTTAGGACAAACATGTCCTAATGAACCAATCAACAACCCTGCCCCCGCACCCCCACCCCCCGGTTCCCACCCACCTTCGCCCCCCCCCCCCCACACACCCCCACACATGCTTGCACGCACGCACTCCCTGATGCACTCATGATCTCTCCCTCCCTCCCTCCCTCCCTCCCTCACCCATCCCCCACCCCCCCCCCACACACACACACGCGCGCGCGCAGGGCAGACTCGCGGGGCAGGGCAGGCAACAAAAATCAATACCTATCGGGTGCATCCGCCGGAACGGGCGCATCCGACGGGGCAACGGGAGCGGGTGCCTCCTCCGCTTGAGAAACCGTAGCATCACCTGGCGACGTCACCTCCGCGGCCGTCTCCGATCCCACGGGAGGGCTGCCCAGGTTCCGCACAGCTGCCGCAGCCGCGGACCCGATCCCCGCAGCCGCCAGCAGGCCCAGCACAAGGTAGCTGCTTTCCGGTACCTTCAGGGCGCCGTTCCCCAGTGGGGACCCCACAGAGGCCCCGAGACCGTCTGCGGAGTGGTTCCCCCACCCGGGGCCGGCTGCGGCTCCTGTACCCCGCCCGACGCCGGGGTGAAGTTGTGTGTGCCACGCGCACACACCGCCCCTCTTCCCACGCAGCCCCAACCCCCATTCTTCCCCCCCCCCTTTCAAAAATCATGTGGTCCATGCAGGGGTTCTCTCCCTCCCCCGCTCCCCCCACCCCCCCTCTCTTTCTCTACACAAACACACACACACACACACACACACACACACACACACACACACACACACACACACACACACACACACACACACACACACAAACACACACACACACACACACACACACACACACACACACACACACACACACACACACACACACACACACACACACACACACACACACACACACATAGCACACACAAATACCCCCCCGGGGGGGTAAGCGAGAGGGCTTGGGAAGAGGGAGGTTGGGGGGAGAGAGAGGGGGGAGGGGGGGGACATATGCAGGTTGAGTCCACAGGGCCACAGGGGGATATGAGGATGTCGGGACCACGCCGTAGGCAGTCTGCTTCAAGATGACCTGCATGACATGTCCCGAGCGCCCTGATGGGACATTGGGCAGGGGCCATACCACAGGCTGTACGCTGATGAGACAGTGGGCAGGGGCTGTACCACAGGCTGTACACTGATGAGACAGTGGGCAGGGGCTGTACCACAGGCTGTACCACAGGCAGCACGCTGATGAGACATTGGGATGAACCATACCACATGCAGTACTTTTTCGTATGGGACATGGGGCAGG
>KV908476.1:332508-337508 GCA_002005505.1 Botryococcus braunii | reverse complement strand
GTACTTGAACTATGTGTAGTTGTAATTGAACGATGTGTAGTTGTAATTGAACGATGTGTGGTTGTAATTCAACGATGTGTAGTTGTAATTGAACCATGTGTAGTAGTTGAAACATGTCTAGTTGTACTGGAACGATGGGCAATTGTACTTGGACAATAAATTGTAATTACACGATGTGTAGTTGTAATTGAACTTTTCAAAGACGGATGGAAACATCACAGCAAGAAGCAGCCTCAGGGCTGCAGGGGAGGGGTGGCCTCTGACAGAAATGAAGGAAGGAGATACTCCATCCATAACCAGCTATTGTGGCTGAAGGGGAGGGCCGCCACCTGTCAGGAATGAAAGATGGAAACATTACGCCCAGACCCAGCCATTATGACCAATGGGGAGGGGCAGGGCAACAAAACCACACCCAAGAAATACTAAAGGCTGCTACGGGGCTGGGGCGGGGGGGGGGGGGGCAGCGCATACTTGTACCATTGAGCGCTCCCGGCCTGATTCTCTCCTCACCCACCCCCGGCTTGCGTAAGCAACTGTAAGGACATGCCTTCATGCAGCGTCCCGCGCCCCCACCCGTCCCTCCCTCTCCCCCCCCCTCTCTCTTGCTCTCTATCTGTGTGTACACATGTATGTGGGTGGGTGTGTGCGTGCGTGTTCAATACTAAGAGTGAAGCCTATTCTAACCGCATACCATAAATCCATCATGCAGGGACGCGGAATCTAGGGGCCAAATACGTGTGTGTGTGTGTGTTTGTGTGTGTGTGAGTGTGTGTGTTTGTGTGTGTATGTGTGTGTGTGTGTGTGTGTGTGTGTGTATGTGCGCGCGCGCGCACGCGGATGTGCACGCGCACGTGGCTCTAACTAGCCAAGCAAAGACAGCCAACACAAATTCACAACAGGCAACAAGCCAAAGACAAACTAACGAGAAATAAGTCGAAGCAAAATTAAAAGCTAAGCATCAAGCCAAAGCCACGCCATGCATCAAGCCATGCTGTTGTGTGCCCATGCTGCCGTAGGCTAACGCACACATGCTACTGTAGGGCAATGCACACATGCTACTGTAGGCTAATGCACACGCTGAAGTCTTCTTCCAAGCCATGCCAGGGAACAAGTCAAACAACCAGCTTAAGGCATACCAAGACCCAAGCAAGGTGAGCTTTTCCAAAGACAGCAGGGCAATATTTCAGTTCATTCCTATGGGAAATCGATGTGAAGCTGTGGAGATGTGAAGATGTGGAGTATGGGGATGTGGAATTTTGAAGGTGAGGGGTGCGGAGATGTGAAGTTGCGGAGATGTGGAGTGTGGAGATGTGAAGATGTGGAGTAAGGAGATGTGGAGTTGCGGACATGTGGAGTGTGGAGATGTGAAGATGTGGAGTATGGAGATGTGGAGTTGCGGAGATGTGGGGCGTGGAGATGTGAAGATGTGGAGTATGGAGATGTGGAGTTGCGGAAATGTGGAGTATGGAGATGTGGAGTTTTGAAGATGTGGGGTGTGGAGATGTGAAGTTGTGGAGGTTTGGAGATGCGGAGTTTGTGTGAATATGTGCTGTCAAAGCAGGCATGGCAGACACATGAGTCTTTGAGAGGAAGTTAATTCACCTTGAGACAGCAGCAGTGGAGTCTGGGATAGGGTCATGGGTGGCGGCACACTGTACTGCCCGCTCCCGTCGTCTGTGCCGCACATGGGTGACTACATCCCGCAAGCCGTACAATCCACCCTCTGGGAACACCTGGAGTCTTGGTGTGGATGTACAGCCCATCCCTTGGGCCAAAGTCTGTTGGGCTCCGATCATTGTGAATCCTGTAATAAATATAGAACTGTATGTCAGGCTTTAATCATAATAAGCGAAAGAAGGCTACAAAAACTTCTTAAAGGCATGACCCGTTGTGGCAAGGGTCATGGCATCAACTAATGCGTTCCAGCATTATTAGTACAGCTTTGAATCTCCCATTTTATTCTGGAAAGTAGTAAGACTGGAAGATTCCTCTTTCTTCAAAGCACACTGTTGCCTAGTGGAGAACCAGCCTTTCAAGAAGCCTTGTGTGGCAGAAAGTTTCCACTACCCTTTGCTCACTGTGATAACAACATGCAAGCGCCAAGACAACAATTGTGATCCCTTCCGTTTAAAGTTCACAGTATGTCCTAGTGTAGGACGTAACCTTGATCAAGAAAGGGCCACGTTAACAAGGGCATCATAACAATTATGAGCATTGCGAGAACTTGCCTACATCCCTAGATCAATATGGTTGATTTCTGAGTCAGCAAAACTTAAACCGAACCTAAACGCAAGACAGTTACGGACTGATCTGACTGCATGCCGACTGGTACCAGGACATTACTCCTATCCTGCGCTGATTGCAGAAAGGACTACACATCGTGGGCATTACATTTACTTCTAAACACAGAGACCAATTTTTCAACGGCATCAGAAGGTCCATAGATGAAGCGTGAACTCCATGAATACTCGGAAACTGTGAGCTCATACGAAAGGCAAATTTCTGCATGCACACCCGTGCAACGCCATAAGCACTCGATGGAGAAGACCATACCACAACTTAGAAAGCGTCAAAATATAACAGGAAATAGCGGCCTTGAGCGGCGACTAACTCCAAACACGGTGACAGGACGGCCCTCGCTCCCGCGATATTCTCGAATTGACAGTTGCAAAGCTCAAAGCACACACCACTCTTCCAGTACAACTGTTTTTGGGGCTTATGTCGTGATGCGCGGCCTGGGCTAATAAGGGCTATCCTTTATGCAGGTACCCACGTGGCCTGATCCTCCGAAGATTGGCTGTGGCCCGCTTCCTTGAAGGCCTGGCGGACATTCAGATTGTGCCACAGCACGACATTGGGTAGACACTGGTGTGGCTACTAACCACACCACATGTTATTTCAAGAGAGATGTTCATTGTTGTTCAGACACCACACCACATTCTGGTTTCACAAAACAGCTTCCCGGTGTTGTTCTCCCCATGTTGATGTTCTTAGAGTTGCAGTGTTTCGAGTTGTTTAAAATTAAGAGTGAAGCCTATTCTAACCGCATACCATACATCGAGTTACATAGTTGCTCCTGTATGTGAAGCCAGGGGCCATGAACACACATGATGCTAAATCATTTTGAACAGCGATTAACAAATAACACCGTTTGGCCCCCGCCGGGGGGGGGGGGGGGGCGGCGAGGAAGAGAAGGGGGGATGAAGAAGAGGAAAGACGACATCGACGTGAAAACAACGAGGGTATCGGGGAAAGACCATGCGGGAAATACAGGGGGGAGGAGGCAGAGAGAGAGAGAGAGAGAGAGAGAGAGAGAGAGAGAGAGAGAGAGAGAGAGAGAGAGAGAGAGAGAGAGAGAGAGAGAGAGAGAGAGAGAGAGAGAGAGAGAGAGAGAGAGAGAGAGAGAGAGAGATGATGATGATGATGATGATGATGATGATGATGATGATGATGATGATGATGATGATGGGGCGGGAGGGAGAAGGGGGGGGGAGAGGGAGAGAGAATGATGAGAGACATACGGGGACCCCCGCCCCCTTTGGCCTTCGGCACCAAGAGTTTGACAGCTAATCCCAAGCTACCGTGTAATCTCCTTCTGTTGTATTAGAAGTCCCCTAGAAGAATTAACTAGAAAATTCACTGATATATTTCACTTCTACCTTTAAATTTGAAATGATGTCCTAAGTGCCCATGACTGACCAAGGCCTTGCCTGAAGGTGCCCCCTCCGTTGCCCCTAGCCTTGTACAGGCGATATTGATGGTACGATGGCGGTTGAGCGTCATTGACCACCTGCATCGTTCAATTTAAATACTTGCCACTCAGAACGTACAGAATGTTCAGTAGTCGCCACATTGATACGTGATTTGTATCGTGGTGTAGGGATAGGATGCGCCCTCGGGCCGTGGTTAGGGATCCTGGGGACAATCCGAAGGCACCGGGGCATCCTTTAGGATTGAGTGGTGGCAATTAAGCAGCTAGTCTGATACCATCAGGGGTTATTCACTTCCAAATTGAACACGGGGTAGCTGTTGGCCTGTCCATGCCTAGTCGGTGGTGTTGTACGAGTAGTCAACGGCAATGAGCACCCTGCGCTCCACTTCAAGCAAACTCATCTGAAGCAAGACCATTTCATATCCGATCGATTTCAATATCTCCTAGTAGCATGTTTCGTCAGGTGGAGATTGGTTCCCGTGTGGCCGAGGGTAGAAAGGCCGGGTGTTGGCAAGCCCAGATCCAACGAGATTTTGCGCGGAAAGCTTTCAGGCGCTCACCAGCACTCTGCACGGCCAAGACACCACAGACAGGTACATAATATATTCGGGAAAATCCACTGAGGCTCAATCCATCCGAAAAATTATCACAAGCCCGCCATCCTAACTCCCGAAGTTTCTTCTTTGCAGAAAGCCTTCCCGTCCGCCTCGGCGTGTCAGCCTTGACGCAGATCCTCAAGATTGCCGGTGTAGGGTGAGCAGCCTGTGTGGCCATGTCACGCAACCCATTGGAAGGGACAGTGCTGGGTTTCCTGGTGCCTGATGAGGCCACGTCACACAACCCTCAGGAAAAGACATTGCATGGGTCTCTTCGCGCCTATGTGGTCACATCATACAACCCTCAGGATGAGACCGTGCATGGAACTCCTGATGCCTGTATTGGACGGAGTCAGCACTAAAATGTGGCCATGTTGCATGGGCAGCATGAAGCAATGCCTGAGGGTTTGGTAGAGCCATGACAGATGTGGATTGCGCTTAGAATATTGTATTGTATGGGATGGCATTTATATCTAGGGTGCACACACGGCCAAGGCACATGCTCTCTCTCTCTCTCTCTCTCTCTCTCTCTCTCTCTCTCTCTCTCTCTCTCTCTCTCTCTCTCTCTCTCTCTCTCTCTCTCTCTCTCTCTCCCCCCCTCCCTCCCTCCCTCTCTCTCTCTCTCTCTCTCTCTCTCCCTCTCTCTCTCTCTCTCTCTCTCTCTCTCTCTCTCTCTCTCTCTCTCTCTCTCT